>WUAP02129521.1:0-12919 GCA_015163945.2 Stichodactyla helianthus | reverse complement strand
AACAACAACAGCAATAACAGCAACAACAACAGCAATAACAGCAACAACAACAGCAATAACAGCAACAACAACAGCAATAACAGCAACAACAACAGCAACAATAACAACAGCAACAGCAGCAACAACAGCAACAACAACAACAGAGCAACGAACAATTTCCCCTCCATTATCCAGTTTATCATCATACCTGATAGAGCAGATAGGTTGCTTCTGCTAATTCTGGTCTGAGAGGGTAAAACAGTACATCAGGTGATTTAGTATGCCAGTTGAACCTCTCGGGGAGTGCTTGGTATTTACGCCAAATATAATAGAACACTGCATGAGTACAGATAGCTTCTCGTATGTCACCTTTAAGAACCTGAAGACATATGAAATGATTTTGTGGAACAATAACAAGTCATTTATATCGCTTTTTACAGTGGTAGGCTTTATTCATTGGGATGTCGGGAGGGGTCAAGTCGTCCGTTTTACTGACAAGCCCCTTTTCCATGGTAAAAGGAAATTCTGTATCCATGCACTTGTTTTAAGGAAAAGTTTTTGATATTCCGGCCTTCTTGTGAATTGGGCTTCCAAAAAAATTGATAATCCACCTCCCGAACTTCCAAAAGCAACGTTATCAAACGATCAATCAATCTATCTTACAAAGTCAGTCAGTCAGTCAGTCAGTCAGTCATCTCTCCATGCCTTAAATGAAACCTTCCTTGATTTAGCTTATAATACCTTAACCATTCCTCGTAACTCTCCGTTACACTATGAAATTTTCTCTGCAACTTGTCTCGCAATGCTTAAAATTGTAGATTTGCAGTTGCCGAGGTAAGGTATTACTATACACTGCAACCGATCTCAGTAACTTGCAACGATTTTTTGCCGCGGTAGGCTGAGGAGCGACAATGCGAGAGAAAATTGCACAGTGTAAGGGAACCTTAAGGCTTCATTGCTTCACTCTATATTTATAACGCTGCTCTGCCGTTAGCCATACACGATCTACTAACGCTCTACTGACCTGTACTCCAGCAAAGGCCGCGTGCAGCGAATCAATCCAGGAGTTTTGTAGTTTTCCTGTTTGAAAATTGACGTTTAAATGTAGAGGGGTGTCACCAGACCCTTCGTGACATTTTAACCGCCTGAAACAAGAATCAAGAAAGGACGTCATTTCTCTAATGCATCTTCACGGAGTTTCCCACAATTCTTTAGGATTGCGCGCGCCAGCGAAGTTAGGGGACAAAAACATTGAATACTGATTGTAGTTTTGGAGAAATTCGTCCACTGTATCTGAACAAAAATAGCAAAGGTTTAATTTTTCAGATACTCTATTTGGTAAATTCATTTACATCTTTCTTTCGCATTTTAATTCACATTTGGAAAACGCTGTTTGTTTTCTGTTCAATTTTCGAAGTCTCTTTCATATACTTTGCCCCTGACCAGGCCTGACCTCGCTTGCACGTGTTAAATCAAGAAGAAGTAAGGGTAACTCTGGGAAGGTGCATTACGAGGATAATGCACAGTGCGCATTGCATTCTGAAGGTTGTGGATGACGCATTTAACCGATACTGGCAAGGTAAAATCTTCAAGAAAGAGACGAACCACACACACAAGCACTAATAATCAAAGACCTACCCTTTTCGGAGATGTTGTCGAATCGTTTTATACAAATCGTTAAACCGCTTCAGATCTTCCGGGTGGCCAAACATGATGTAACCCTTCAATAAGCACACAAACATACGATTATTAGTCTATCAATCTAGAGGAGAATCTCCCTTGCGTCCTTCTAATGCTCGACAGTGTTTTCTAAAGTTATGTTCTTTTTGCGCGTCAAAAGTAAAAAGTAGACAATCAAATTATGATTCCATTAAAATATAATCTTAGCGCGTCCATTCCAATATCCTTCATAAACAAATTAGGACACAAAGCAAGCGTGTAAGATATGTGGAAAACTTACTTTACAGACGTGCCATGCTGTGCCATAACGGTAGTGTCACGTGCTAACATTCTAATTGCCGCAATATCGCGCGCTGATTGGTTCAATGCGAGTCCTTATTTCCGTATCACGACCGTGCCTCGTTTTTTCACTTGATATAATGCAATGGGATATCGTGAGGGAATGAACACGGTGCTTTTTCTTCAAGTAAAAATTTAGAAGTCATTGAAAACTTGAATTAAGAGCGCGAGAAGTCCAATTGTTTTGGCATAAAACGCTTGCATGATGGCGTAATTTACTACCAAGACCAGAATGCTTTCAGTGGCTTCTGTTGTCAGGCAAATTTTACCAATTGTCTTTATTCCCAGAAGAGTAGAAAAATCTGAATAACAAAGCATTTGACGAAACATTCTGGTAGTGGTAGAAAATGACGCAATCATACAAACGGTCTGTAGATTTGTAGTAGCGAAGCCAATCGGAATGCAGGATTTGTGATAGTCCGCTAGTTTGTTTGTAATAACATGCTGTAGCTTCATAAATTGATAATAAAAACACAGAAAGATACCTTCAGTAGATATTCATAGAATGAGTCTAAACCAGCACCAACCCCGCTCATCGTACCCTTCCACTGACCAGTCTTTATATCTATAACATTACCTACAGAAAAAGGATTTTCTGTCAGTTTATTTACAAATACATTTGACATATTATTTAGCTGATGCTTAATACTACGCTATCTATTAGCAAAGATATAGAGATCTAGAATAGACACCAACACCTCCTCTAAACTAGTCTTATCAAAACCCTAGCACCGGGTTTCTCAATATTAACCTAATTACAAATATTGTTATATTTACGCTAATCTATATTTTGGAATGACCTATCTCCTATCGCCTATGTCACTTGGCAATAACAACCGTTTTTGACCTATATATAGTAGTCTACAAAATTTTAAAATTTCAATGCTCCCCATCTTTCCAAAGCTGGTAAATTAAATTATACATACATATGTGCCATTCTAGAACCAGATTTAAGATTGTTTGAATTAGCGGTTCCAGCAGTGAATATTTTTGTAATTTCTTAAAATGTTTTTACAAGTACACATAATAGCACTATTCTGAGGAGAATACTGGAATACAAAAAGTAAATATCAATAATTTACCAAATAATCCAGTTGCATTAGACCGGTGATTCCACACTCCTGACATAGCTCTGCGAGCCAAATTCTCAAAGGTTGGGTCATTCAAAAGACGGCTAAGAATTCCAAACTCTATAATCAAAGTACCAGCCCCAGCTAAACATGTATTTGTCCAACTCTCTGCTGGTGAACCTGTCTGTAGATTGACCTGAAAGAATTAAGAAATTGTCAACTAATTAATTACTAACATGATGCAAGATGTAGGCAAACCCCCTCTTAAGGAATAATAAAGATTACACCTTTGATACCAAAACCTATAACAATAATAGCAGCAACAACAACAACAGTAACAACAACATCAGCAGCAACAGCAGCATCAACAACAGCAGCAGTAACAACAACACCATTAAGCTGTTAAGCATATAAGCACATAAACTCACCCTTGGATAAGGGATTCCTGATGGAGATTTTTCAAATGCTTCTATAAGTCTATTGGCTAAATCATGTGCTAGTGTTAGAAGATCATCATCATAACCATCAGGAATCATATCACCAAAGGGCTGTAGTGGATCCTTGATGATCAAATGAGCTGATAATAATGCACCTAAAACTCTGAGAAAATAAAAGTAAATAGGGAAATGTATCAAATAAGAATACATTTAACAAGTCTGTAGGCTGGGCTTAGTAAAGTGAAATGAAATTAGACTGAAAATGAGCCAAAGATACACAAAATCGAGAAAAGAATTAAAAGGAAGGATCGAGTGAGGCCTTGCTACTATATGCTTAATTTGTGGTCTAAGCTTTCGCTGTCAACGGCATCAACAGAGACAGTCTGATGATGCCGTTGACGGCGAAAGATTAGACCACAAATTAAGCATTTATAGTAGCAAGGCCTCACTTGATCCTTCCTTTTAATGGTACATTATGCTACTAAAGGACAACTTCAGACAAGAAAAGAATGATTTTACTGTCAGACTACAGACTTAGTCAGGTTATACTCTTTGAAGCCTGTCATTTTGGTCAGATTTTGGCTACCCTGCTGATCTTATTTTGGCAGGAAATGGAAATTAATGGCCCACCCTATTGGAAAATGAACCCCTGTTCAGAATTCAGCCTACAGGCCTGTTTAGGACACTGTGTCTAATAGAAATTGAAACTGCAAGTATCATCAAAAAGAAAAAAATTTTTGTAGAATTTTTTTCTAATCACAGCATTGGCATACCATAATTTTTGAACAAAGTTTTTGGATTTCAAGAAATTACATAGATGGTGTTAAAAAAGATTTTCCTAATGTAGTACACTGGATGTGTATAACAAGTCCAGGGATTGAATCAGAGACCCCAGAGGTGAGAGGTAAAAATGGAAAAAAGGAAATGTTTAACATTTAAAAAGTGCAAATTCTATATAAATATATTAATCAAACATGAAGGTCTAACTATTTGTGGATAATATTACAAAGGCAGCACCTTCTCCTCAGTTATTTTAAGAGCCTGAGTGTTGGTCCGGATGGGGCTTGAACCCATGACCTCCTGCACAACAGACCAGTGCTCTCTCAACTTAGCAAATTGGTTGGCAGTTGGTGTTAGTGTGTTACCACAGCACTACACCCTTGATTCCCAACTAGAGATTATATTTGTTACTAAATTTTAGTATGCTTTATTCACTAGATTTAGACAACCTTTTAGAAAACCTGTAGTATCATAAATTATAGTTTAGAGTCTATTAACTATGGTTTTATGCACATGCATTTGCAAGGCAAATCATACCTTATAGTAACTTCAAAGACTTGAACAGTACTGTTTCTATCAAATGAAACATGGTCTATTACATTCTGCACAGCAAGTTTAAATTCACTGCTATTGCCCATTATCTGAAACAAAACCATGAAAATTCATACTGGTGTGTATATCAAGTACCATTCACTACCTTGTACAGCAATGCATTGCTGGATAGGGTATTGGTTTATAGACCCAAGTACCCTAGGTAATATTGCAATTTATCCCACACCATAGAAAATACAGCCAATCAGAATGCAGGAAAGTAGTTGTATATTTGTTGATATTCCACTCATTCCATTGTATGGACAGTCCAGATGGGGACATATTAGTCTCCTTTTTGCCCGACAGGCTTGGTCTATACAAACACACAGAGAAAAGAAGTTGAGCAAGATCCCTTCATCCAGACCTCGCGCTTGGTCAATAACCCCTATATGGGTAGTCAGTCATCATGTCAACAAGTATAAGAATAAGGTCAGACAAAACTGATCCCTACTGTATATTCATTGTACCGATTAAGGTTCCTCTAGTAGCATGCACATCCTGCTATAGGTTATAGACAGAAGTATTATTTATAGGCATGCACCACTTGATAGCTAGAGGGGTATGATGTGATGATGGTTGGTGTACAATTTAAACTTACTGCTAATGTTCCTAATGATTCCACTAGAGTAAGAGAGTAATTCCCTAGAACATCATTGATATTGATATTTGACCTAAAATAACAATTAAAAAATCAGCAACCAGACAAAACTTGCCATAATCAAATCCTTGAGGCAGTGCTCGATCTTAGCTGAATTAAGTCCACTAGCAAGTCTGTGACTACTAAAAATTGTGTTCAAGCTAGTAAAACTTGAAAACCACCAGCTAATGGGTTAATTATCAGACGTTCTCAGCTCCACCAGCCCAAGGACCAGTGATAAAAAAAGTTAAGGTCGAGCACTGTCAAGGGGTAGGGTGGGGAGGACTTGGTAGAGGTTGAGTTGACAATATATAGCTTCTTGTCCTGGGGTATTATAAACAGGTATTAAAGGTTAAAAATAAGTATTATAGTGGCACTATTGGTAAACGAGAAATGTAAATGCCTATTCTTATATTTCATACATTTTATAGCAATTAGGTTTTACTATTAGCTATTAAGCTTAAAGTCGATCCATTAATAACTGACATCTACAAATCATGTTTAAACAAGTATAATAAGGCGTGATACCATTAAACCCTTATAAAAGAAACAGTTTAAGCACTTACGGGTTAGCATAGTCTGGTCCTCGTCCTGTACAGTGTATAGGATCTAATTCATCTAAAGGAAATGCGTATTTCATGTAGTTATCATATCCATTATAAAACATTCTACGCGCTGCTTCACGTGATTTGACTCGCTCTGATTCACTAAAATGCTGATATTTTTTCTCCAGTGTCTCTTCATTTTCCTGTTCGCTCCTTGTGCGATGTACTAGACCATTCAAAAATACTAGAAAATATAAAAAATTATATTTCTGACCCAACATATTTGTGTATTACTGTTCTAAACATAATTGCTTATTATTGACGCAACTTGAAGACTGGGGAGAGGCTATTGTTAACCAGCCAATCACAACACAGTACGTGCTTTACTCAACTGATCATGTTGTGTAGTGAAAATATTTGATTTTTTTACGGTCTCCCTTTCTTTCTTTCATTCCTTTATTACCATTTTGTAACCTAGTAGACGAGATCAGATATTTCAATAAAAAATTAGTTGCCTTATTGCAGTATTGATGCACTTAAACTTTTTTCCATTAATTTTTAAAATATTATTTACATTTTCTTCGCATTTATTACTTTGTTATTAATATTTAAACCCACAGGTTTATATTTTAGGATTCCTTTGTTAGCCCTTGAAACCCTCCACATATCCAAAAAGTAAATTAAAGAAAGAAATAAAAAAATATAAAAAGCATCAGATTGGAAAAAGTAAGAGAGAAAAGCTAGTAGAAAAAAACAAAAAAACAAGAGAAAATGATTTATGGAGCGCAAACACTAAAAGCATGAAGCAGTTCTTACTAAATAGTACAAAATAGCACTAGGATTTTGTACTATTTAGTCCTATTTAGTTATTAGGTTGTTTCATGGTTTTACTGTCAGCACTCTATCCTTATTAATGATTGTTTCTTCTCAGAATCACTTTTCTTGATTTGCAGCAGCCTGTTGCTCTTACTTATAATAGTTTTGAAGTTGTCTTACCCACTGGAATATGAACATTTACTGTGCCACATGTGAAGCCTTTATTTAGGCTGCATTCTCATTATGTATGGGCTGCAGGGGGTGGCAGGTGAAATTCAGGGGGATCTGAAAATTTTCTTATCGGTTAATGGAGGGTATTTTAAAATTTTTTTGACATTGAGGGGAGCATGCAAAATTTTAGATAATGCTCTTAAAGGTTAGCCAAGGGGGATACACAATTTTTTTTATTACAAGGGGAAAATTTCACCTGTTCCTCCCCATCCCAGACATACAAAATAAATGCAGCCTTAGTAATCCAATGTATTTTTCTACAATTTAGCCAATTGGATAAAGAGAATCTATTTCACAGATACAAATAATACTCTCATGACTGAGTAAAGTTTTCACATGCAAATGTATGCAACATGAATTCTTGCTTTGATTAGCTAACTTAAAAAAAAAATGGTTGGCCTTGCTAGCATGATTTGTACAATTATAACAGTTTAACAGAAAAAACTATGGAGATACATTAGGGACCAGTCATTATTTATAGGGAGTGTGCTGGTGCAAATAGGGAGGGGTCACCAATTTTTATGCAAGGCAAAGGAGGGTTATCGAAATTTATGCAAAGCTTTTGTCATCAGACATTGTTGATGTATGTAGGAAGGGGGGAGGGTCAGAACAAATTGTACATCACAAAAAGGGGGATCAGGAAAAACCAAACATGGCACATCCACTGTTGCACCAGCCCACCCCCTATAAATGACTGGTCCTTTACTGCATGGTCAGACATTTCTGGGATTTGTGCCTTAATTACTGTTTATTGTAGGAGCATACTGGCACATTCAAATTTGTTCCTATTTTTTATAACCAAACCTCCAATTTTCATTAAAAACCCAGACAAATTTTGAAATAAAACTTTATTTTACAATTTTATTTTGATGACACAAGCAAGACAAAAGTTAAACACAACCACTCTACAAGCAGACATTAGGGGTAGGCTTTCAAACCCCCCATTACACCTTGGAAGTACTATCCCCTCCTAGTGGGGATGCATATGTTATACAACAAGATATGTGTATCTGGTGGTGTTAAGATGGTGTAGGGCATGCTAGACTTTGAGCCTAGATATTGATGACTCTGCTAAGTTTTTGGATGCGATTTAAGAGTAGATCCCCCTGCTTGATAGATGCTTGATACTGCCAGTTCTTGTGATCAGGTCTACAAAAAATTAGATAAAAACTGTTTATACAAAATAACAGCAGACCTGCTCATTCTGATTTAGTCATGAAACAAGATGGTGGGGAGAAAAGGAATAGAACAGCTTAGCTAGTGTTACTTCTGATCAGATAAATCTCCTGATTTCTATGTGTGGAGGGGTGTGTTAATACTAATGCTGAAAACTTGGGTAAAAAGATACAGTATGACATACAGTACCTGTTGGTCTCAACAATGCCTCCTACTTTGTCAATTTTACAGTGAAGTCTACCAGCAGCAATAAATCGAGATAGCTCCCTTGATAAAGAAAAATTGAGGTTATTGTTATGAAGCAACTCCATGATTCATGGTTATTAAAAATCAGCCACGCCCCAATTCCATTGTTTTATGTAGGTACATTCTTAAAGCTGGGGGCGGCATTGATATCAGCAGGGGAGAGCGGGGCTGACTAGTAGGCTTTGAATTTGAAATTCAAAACCTGTCCCGGGCCAGGTCTTGAATTTGAAATTCAAGACCTGCTAGTCCATGCCCTACTCACACACAAGCCGTCCCCAGCTTGAAGAGTCAGGAGTTACCAAAGTCTGTGTCCTATCAAGACTCGTGCAATGGACTTGGTTATAAACTCTAAACTCTGCTCTTGTCAGAACACCTAGCATCTCTTGAGTTTTTAATACGTGTGGGTTATGACTACTCAATTAGGCATGTACGTGACGTAAATCCGAAGACAAAGCGACGTAATTTTTCACAGCTTCAAAGCATTCCTTGTAATTCATTACCAATCTATTTTAATTAAGAGCTTCCAAGCGTTCGTATTATGAGCATCGAATGCTCACACTCCCTCAAATCAAAAGAGTTGATGATTTCAAAATGTCTCCCATAAAAAACAATGGAAATGGGGCCTGACTGATTTTTAAACAAGTTCAAACACAAGGGACTCGTGTATTCAAGACTGAGGGCCTGCAGCCTGAATTTCAACAAAAGCCCTCGCCCTAGTGTTAGAACCTTCATTTCAAAAGTAGGAAACTTTTTCAAGGACTTTTTAAGGACAAAGTCCTTTTATTTTCAAGAACAAAAGTAGGATAAAGGATAAAGAAATTATTTATATCAAAAACAGGTTTTACAATCCACTTATCTCCTGATGTAATATAATTTAGTTGGGAAACAAAAAATCTATTTAAAAAGCTTTTTTTTTTTAAGTTTTGATAAGAGAATGCTTTGAGGCATGTGAATACAATTATAAAATACTATCCTTGGAGAAAATTCAAGGACTTTTCAAGGCCTTTTAGCAATAATCCAGGACTTTCCAAGGATAAATGAAATTCAAGGACTTTTCAAGACTGTGCAAACTATGCTTAAGGATAAATAGTAGCATATATGTGATAGAACCATGTACATGATACTCACCTGTCTATAAATGCCTCACTAACACCAAAAGCATTTGCCATGTACTCTAGTGTCAAACTGCGGTATGATTCTAGCAACTGTGTATAGGCTAGAATTCTCATTTCACGCACATAGTACCGATAGTGTGGAGCCATTAGTCTGTCTTGCTTTAACATCGATTCAACCTCAGCTGAAATGTACAAGAACTGTTACCAAATGTTTCTAAATTATTGTTTTCTTTTTCATTCCTTTAACATTTAGTATATACAAACTTCACAATCTTGTAAGATCAAGCAATTCTTTTGGCTCACTATCTCGGAATATTGAGACCACATCTACTTCCCAAGCTCGGGATATAGCTTCTCTCAAAATGAATTTGTATTTCTAATTTGGGCTGTTTGCTGAATTACTAAAGCATACAGCCACACACATACACCTCATTAGCATGTTATTTTACTCATATTCTAATTTGTATGCTAAAAGTGGGTTATGTGAAAACATTATAATGAATAAACTAAGCTCTCAGGACCATGGCCCAGCACAAGGATACAGGTTATGTCTGTAGGTAACTTACCTAATGCTTTAAAGAATGTAGCATAGTGACAGTTATAGAAGGAGAGCAGAAATTCCTTGATGACAGGTAGTTGATGAAGCACCTCTAGAATCTCGGCACCATTCACCACCTTCTTCTTCAGATCAACCCGCTCTAAAGAAATGATACTAGCCAATACTGTGAGAGTCACAAACACCTTGTAGTCCATTAACTCGTATGATGTAAAGGTTGATATACTCTCTAGGAAGTTATTGGCGGCAGATTTGAAGTCCCGTATGGACAAGAAGTAGATACCATGGTAGACTTTGAGTCTGTTCCGTCTGTCCCAATCACCGCCTTCCTCTATTAATCTGAATATAGAAATATTTAAATACATATTCTTTTGTCAATCAAGTATAAATGTTCTTATAGAATTTAAACAAGCATTGAAGAAGAAACTTCGAAGTGAATTCGTACGATAGGCATAATTCTTAATCGTTTACAATATTTTTATTTTATTATGTTTATATAGATATATATAGTTTTTTCTTAATATTATAATTGATTAATATTTACTATATATTTTATACTTTTTTAGTCTAATATTGTCTTCATATTTTAATACTTGTTCACTGAAAAACCCCAAAGGGGATGTGTCCAATAAAATTATTATTATTATTTATTATTATTGATGGTGGGCATCCTGTGTTATATTGAACACAGGAATCCCAATTGTTAAATGCATGTCAACAGAAAAGTTTGACACCATTTTTTGGATTCGTAATATATTATGAATGCCCTTAATTAGCCTTACAGTGGTTAAAAACAAGTTGAAAAACTGTTTCATAGTATCAATCATACTCTAGCTATTATATGACATTTGCTTTTCTGAAGTTCAAAGAAAGACTGGGCACGAACTCTATCTCCACAAAATCAATCCCAGAATCCAATACAAGATGATGGCACTACTATGATCTTGTCTCCAAATTCAGTCTATAATTTTGTGTGGCCTGAGTTCGTTTTTGGTCCACTGTATTTTGGAAAGGCTAATTGGCATTACTATAACTGCTTTATCCAATTTTTTAACAACTTGTTTTTCAGAGTATTGTTTTTGGTGTTACTCAGATTCAGGAACCTGATACTCACTCTTGTGCTTTGGCAATATTTTTGGTAATCATGTCATTGTCAAGGTAAAATAAACCAATACGAATACGGTAGAAGACTATATCCAGTTTATATCCCAATGCCACAGCTTTGTCATAGCACTTCCTGAATGCTGTAATGGCTCCATCCTATAAAAAGAGAACATTAAAAATCACAGTCTATAGGGAATGATTTGTTTAGGAACAGGGAGGGGTCAATGGTCAGGATAAAGGTCAGTGGTCAAAGTCCCTCCCTAATGATTTTATACAATTTCTAGACAGCCCCCAACCCCACCCCATAAGGTTTTCAGCCCTCAAGATAAGAAAAATTTGAAAGTAATAGTATAGGTGGACATGTGGATTTTAGACTGATGATACAATTGCAAATATAATAGTAGAGGTTTTAAATCACTTGTCTGTCACAAACGTTGCTTTACCTTGTCTCCAATGCTGCATAAATACTCTGCTTGGGAATAAAGCACATCTCTAACTTCTGTCTCACCCAGGTTCTCTTCTGCAAACTTAAGTTTTTCTTCAAGTTCTTTCAGCTTCTCCTCATTTGCTTTCTTCATCTTCACCAGCAATGACTGGTCCAGGTTCCATTTTAGTTCATTGCAGAGTTCTTCATAAAGTGGCGCCATATCTATAATTATAAACACGACATAAATTTTGAAAATAAAAAAAAAAAAAGATTAATAAATGATTACAAGTCAGTAACTAATGGACTATGACAAATCCTGCATTTTGATTGGTTAAGCTACTACACATCTATTATCAAACCAATGGCATTAGCCTTGCATGTTGCTAAGGTTTTAGCTATATCAATGTCAGTAAGTAGTTGTTTGCATCCTAAAACAATTACCTGCTATGAGTCAAATACATAGCTTGCACAAAGTGATGAAAGCACAAAAGAAGTGTTGACTGATTTCAACACTTCTTAAGGAGGCTTGAAAGGGTTTTAGAACTGGCATATACACTAACTAAAATGACCCTGAAAAATTTTATATGGCTAATATGACAGTAAGTTGACCCAGAAGACCAAAGACCATAGAGTAAAGATTGGAATGAAAATGAAAATATGATGTAAGACGTTGCTATGATAACGATGGAACACTTCAAATGTGAGTAAAGTTTTTCATTTAAAAAATTGTAGCTCAAAAACCGTTTGGTAAAAATCTTTTAAGGTAATTCCGAAGAAATAAAACCGCACATGGGATTTTCATGAAACTTCGCACAGTAGTAACTTTTGAGTTGTTTATTCACAAAATGAAATAAAAAATGGGGGTCACTGTGTTCGTTTTTGCGCTGGATCATTTTAAAGTACACCATCTTTTGAGTCTTGAGGGCTAAACATTTGAAAATCGAAATCGCAGCAAACAAAATTCACTCCTTGAATCTGAGGATTGCTAACTCTCTAAAGTGAACTCATTTTCACTCTTTGCATAACAATCTAGCAATATGATACTATAAATTGACATGAAAATGCAGATGTTAGGTGAAAGAAGGTAAAATCGGATGATATTATGTACCCTCGTAGCAGCTTTCAACGACTCGTTTAGGAAAATATCTAAAAATCTGGACATGGAATCTTCCCAGTAATTACATATATTA
>WUAP02129510.1:0-14185 GCA_015163945.2 Stichodactyla helianthus | reverse complement strand
ATTAGTAAATTTGGAAATTTTGAGGACAATCCAGTAAATACGGAAGAAATTATCGACGATCAAAGTCATGTATTTTTTACAAAGAATGTATGGTGTAGGGCAACAGCTTGCCCTACACCGTACATTCTTTGCAAAAATACATGACTGATCGTCGATAATTTCTTCCGTATTTACTGGATTGTCCTCAAAATTTCCAAATTTACTAATTTGTGGGTGTTCTTTTTAAATATGATATTTTTAAGAACAGGGAGGCAATATTTTAAATGTCACGGAATATCTGCAAAAAGCCCATTTTGTCACAAGTATGGAGCAACAGTGAAACAAATGGAAGGCTTATAGTTTTGGCATGTCACTTCCAGTTAAATAAAAAAATTGTGAAAGTAGCGGCCTTGTCGTTTTTCTCCTCTGCCCTATACTCAACATCATGGAATCTTTAATTATTTCATAAAAGAAATGAAATACTTTTGTGTTTTCACATGTTTATAAAAATCAAGCACATTTGGGAGAATTCTAGAGCAGGTCCAAACGCTCAACTTTGTCTCGTGTTTGGACTGACCTGCTCTCGAATTCTCCCAAACGCACCTCGGTTTTCAATAGCGTGTGAAAACAAAGAAGAAGTATTTCATTTCTTAAAGATAAATTTTTCTATATTATTTTGGTTTTTGCCCGGCTGGGCTACCTGTCTTATACATACGGCTAGCAACAGGAAACAAGTTCTTGACAACGAGCCACGTGACTGGTATCCTGTCAATCAAAGGATTGGTCAATGTTTAGATCCTTCAAGTGAGCGAGGAGAGAGACGAAAGAACTTTGCGGTTAGCTGTCCATTCAAGGCTTCTGGTTTTGTTGAAAATGGGACCTTTAAAACCAAAGTAATTACGAGATCGACGACGATACATTCAATTTGTGGTTTGGAGAAGCAAAGATTTCTAAATGTCGTAGGGAGTATGGAAGTTATTGCCTCCGATTTGAAGTCATTCTTTGACGAATGCGACGAAAATGGCGATGGGTTTGTAAAGACACAAGATTTGATAAAGTACTCCGGTTTAGGTGGTCAGCACTCTAATGAGGTAAAGGATCCGCTATCTTGACTCTCTATGAACTATCCTAGTTACTACAGCACTGTCTCCAGGGTGTTTCGTGATTATATTGTTCAAATAAAGACCTGAACGTTGTAAACAAACAAGGAACAAGCTTGTGCAAGAAGAGTCGGCTCTTTGATAGCTGTTTTTTTATTACGCAAAATCTAGTTCATGATCATCTAATTCTTATAAAGCAGCGTTAAGTTGTTTTATTTTTACGAACTCTTGTTTGGTAAAATGTGAATTTACAGCAGTTATCAGGTTTTTATAAGTTAACCAGAAGACATCAGCCTACATGGTTTCTAACCCTTGCCTGTTGTTTTGTTCTTGCACTTTGAACAACTTTGTTTTCGATGCTTTCAGGAAATAAAAACTTTACATCACAAGTTAGATCCAGATGGAGTGGGAAAGATAACATTTGAAGATTTCTGCCGCAGATTTCACGATTCTTTAGGTAAAACACTATGAATCTAAATGAGTAAAATACAATAGATAAGCTCTTAAACATGAGCAAAGTTAAATCTTCACTTCGAATGTTTTGAGCTTACTTAGTACTAATACTGCAGATAACAAAAGTTTTTTTTATGTAAGAAAACTTGAAACCTTTGTTTAATAACAATAAATTTTAGGTGTAAATAATGAGAACCCAACTTCTACCGAAGAAGAAAAAAGATCTTCACGGGGTTCAGACCTGTTGGAGGATAGCTGTTTCGAGGTACGTGTGCATATTCTTAATTTTAATCTTCGCGTAGTTAATTTAATTTATCTGATCAAAACCTCTTTATTGAGGTATAAAGCCGACGAAATAAAGTGTTCTCCCGGCGTTATATTAATAGAAGTTATGGATTATCTAGAATGTATTTCCCCACTTTTGATTTATAATTTTAGGTATTTGGACAGAACCTCGTAAAATGTCCCACACATTGACTTAAAATAGCGACTTACGTTAATGCTTTCGAACCTATAATTTGAATTTTTAGCGTAGGAGCGTAACTTATATGAGCATTCATGTAAACAGATTTGGCCATGTTCATTTTGTCATTTGTTTATTTCCCAGTATTTCTTTCTTCCTATTTTTTAGTCTAGACCTTGTAACGTGTAGTAACATGTTATTTGATATGTTTACATAATTGGATATTTCACAACGCTATTCACTTTACCTGGTTCCCCAAGCAGTTCAATTTAGAGTAAAAACAAAAGAATTTTACTCTCCTGAGAATTGAAGACTGAAAATATTAATTCCTCCAAACTGAAGTGCTTTGGGAATTTCTTCAAGGGGTCTAGATTCACTTTAGAATCCCTTTGACAGTTAATTTCAGAACAATCATTTCCAAATAAAGAATATAATTTGACTAGTCAGGTACAGCATATACTCACAATGGTCTTGAATGGACTACCTGTAGAACACTGTTTCACCTAGACAAAATGCCTCTTACTAAGCTGGGTAGACTGTGTCTTAAAAATTATTCAGATGTGGAATTATTCAAAAGGAATTTATATCACTCCGTCTGATGTACGGTATTAGATCAAATTGAACTTCCTTGCATCAATAAAAATTTGCAAAATACTTGGTTACATACTTGTAATTTCCATGATATAATTTTAAAATACCACCACCAATATTGTTTTTGAAAGAATTACTAAGGTCTATTTTTTCATAAGTTTAAGATAGGCTTGTTGACCCCTTATAGTAATGAAAAACTTTTTCAGTTTGTAAATTTTTATATTAATGTTGAAACATTATGTGGATTATCAAAGTTTTCTATTTTTAAGAGCATGTGAACTTTTATATATTTTAAATGTTGCATGACATCATAGTGATGTTTTCTTATGTGGGCAGTCATGCTCTTTTAAATACGTGCCACCTATGATTCATGCTTAAACTATGCCACTGAATAAAAAGATCGGTCAATATCAACGCAAGCTAATTTATGACGTTATAAACATGATTAATGGGGGCAGTGAATTGTTACACTTTGATAAAATTAATGTACTTGTATAAAAGTTCAATTGGTTCCTTGGCCATCAACAATTATTCTTTTTGCATAGTCTCTTTATACCTATGGAAATTTAGTGCAGCAGCTGGAAATGAATGCTGTTTAATGTAATAACCGTGCATGAGAAGATTTATGTGCACCTTAAGATAACACTGCAGCATGCATAGATTAAATTGTGTGGGAGTTTTAATAACTGATGGAAGAACAAAGTCGTGAATTATCTAGACCACCTTTTACTGCATGTAAGCCTTTAATGATCTTGCTCCAGCCACCTGATTCTGGCAAAATTCTAAATAATGCAAGACTTTTATCTCTTCAGTTAAAATAACTGTATGTTAGAGTGGAAATTTTAATTTTGAAACCAAAACAGACTGTGCTTACGCCAAATAGTTCTGTATGAAATGTACTTTATAAAATAGAATATTTAAAATTTTTTTTCAGATCATTAAATTTTTGTATTCATATAATTGAAGAATCCATCATTTAGGTTATGCCAAGTTTTTATTCAGCAAGATGACATTAATGGTTAGTGTTTAATACTCAACATAAGCTTGCACTTTATATAGTCAAAAAATGCTGACACAGCTATATTTTCATACATTTTATGCTCATAAAAACTCATTCCTAATTCCAGATGGTATGATATGTTTGCTTTTGGGATATTCACAGAAAGCAAGAAATTAAACAATCCACATATACGTGGGTGTACATTTTTAAAAGTTAATTTGATTGGTTACCATTAAGCAGAGCTGGTAGCAATGACTTGATCAAAAGCCAGTAATAAACAAAATTAGAAGCAAACTCTGTCATCTCTTTTGTAAACGCAGTCTCCTACTTATACAAAAGAGCCTTAATTTAAAATTTACTAAGACCTCTGGCAAAAACTTTATTTTATTGTGACATTGCTTAATCATTATTGTTTTGGTATTTCTTGATTTGAAAGCCCAGTCAAGCTTAGCTAGCAGCATGATAACTGTACTGTTTGGGGCACATCATTAAATATTAACAGGGGGCCATGGGAATCATCCTTCTAGTGTTGTATTTTCTATTGCTTGGTTTTTATATATAATTGGCTTTTACATCATCAAACAAAGAGCTTACTGCACAAGTTGTCATGTATGTCATAATTAATATATGTAGATGTTATAGGAAAATTCATTGGAGGACGAGGAAATTCCTTGAAAAATGATATCGAATTAAGTAACAGTTAACAGTCAGAATGTTTTTCATATTGGAACTTTTTAATAATTTTGGGCATAGGTGTATGTTTAGAAGCATGTACGGGGGTTTCAAAATCTGAGTGAAATTTCAAATTTTGAAACCCCTAAAGAATACAGTAATGAAGTTTTGAAACAGCTTCTAATCACCATTAGTTATTTCATACATTATCTTTTTTATAATGTTTGTTTTTATTTTAAAGTACTAGTACTTTGAAATATGCTAAAGGCATCCTGATAGACATTTACTTTTGAAATATTCAGTATACAAATATTAAGGTGTGTCTGCAGCATGCTAAGCACCTTAGACCTGTATCATCAGATTAAGATGCATTTTTATTGACTTGCTTCTAGCTGATTTCATCCATGTTTTGCAGGCAGACAGCAGTTACAGCACAGCCTCCACAAATGACTATAATGGCGATGACGATGAAGCCTTCCAAGATGATGATCCCAAGAATTCCAGCTTTAGACGCAACCAAAAGCAATACTCTACTTACCCACCACCTACAGAACCAAGAACAAAGCATCGTTCACACCCACCTCGTTTATGTATTGACAATTTCCACTCAGACAGTACTAGCGAGTACCAAAGTGAAGAAGGCTATGAAGGGTTTGGAGAGAGCTTAAGTGAGGAGAGTACATTACAAGGCAGTCAAAATTTGAAGGAATTTATGACCCCAGAAAGACACCTATTACATAAGTCATTCAGCAGGTAATTAAGCTCTCTGGCAGAAAAACAGCATTCTTGGATAAAGCATCTGATACAAATACTGGACTGTCAGCTGTAGCAACAGATAGAAGCATGCACAGAGATTTAGATGTCAAAAATGAGAAGGAAAAAAGTAGACCACAAAGACTGCCATAGCCTGTAGAAATTAATGCTATATGCTTTAATCTTTTTAAGACCCATTCATGTCAAGAGCTGCTATCCTCCCCCAAGTCTTAATTCAATGTAATTTGCAGTGTAGTGGGAGTAGATATTAAATGGATGGGAATGGAAACATTGAATGGAAATGTTGCTGTACAAGTAAATAGAGTACATCAATAAAACATTAACAATAGTATATATTTTACATCCTTTTCAGTAACAGCTTACCATACCCAAGAAGAATTTCTGCTACTGCTGCAGCACTCTTATCAAGGTACTTCAACTTTTTCCTCATTACTACACTATGTACCTACATCCTTCATTTTCTCTACCTTTGTACTTCCATTAACTTTCAATTTACTTTACATCCTAGTACCTTGATTGCCATTTTGTTCTAAGTCTATAAAAAAACACAAAATTTAAACCATCACTGAAAAGGTTAAGGGTCAATTAATATGAATGGCAGTAAATTGATACTGTAAGGTGATAATTAGATATCTGATTACATTAAGCGCTTATGGTCAGTTATCTTTGAAAGCTTGGATATGGTTTTTGCTGGATTTATCATTAGTTTATGGTTTTTATAAACCCAAAAGTGATATTTTATCATAACAAGAACTATCATGAAATAGTGAATGCCTCTTGAAGATATTAAGAGTATTAATCTGACAGATAATGGTGAGAGTAGAGACTGAGCTTTTGTTAATGTCTGAAAATGGCCTTCACACTTGTGTTTCCATTTGCTGATAGAATAGATAGTTGTTGGTGTCAGGATTATTTATTAAATTTTGTCTCTTTACAGTCCACGATTACAATACCATTCATTCTCAGCAAACACAAGTCGGCGGAATAGCATGGAAGACATGTATAGTAGTGATGGTGGTGGCCCAATGTCTGATACTGAGGCTGGAAGCAATTCTTTCTTGTTCAATGAGGTATGAGTAATTTACGAGATCATTGCCAAAGATATTTATAATAATGTTTAACTTCTATTCATGCTTATGTGAAGCCTTTAAAAAAAGAAGTGATCTATATTTTATATTTCTCAGTTCAAAAGTTAACATAGACTGCATGACTAGCAGTCAAAATAAAGTATAACAAGCATTCTCATAATCTTAGGTGATTAAAATAGGTTTACTTGTCAAGTAAAATACCATAACATTGTGTGGAAAGGATTTAACAGGGGGGTAGGAAAAGTTTTAACAACAGCTCCATTTCACAATTTATCATTACTTGAATTGCTAAGATCATTAAGTACATGCAGTGAAAATTCTTTGATAAATGCCTTATAGCTTGTCACTAAACCATACAGGAGCACAGTAAATTAACTGTCCACAGTCATACAAAAACTGCTCTATTATATGTTGTAGTCATAATAGTGTTTTGTTAAGTCTTAACATCAAATTCATTTCAGATACAAAGACTTTCATCACAAGTTTCTGTACTAGTTGAAAATCATAAATTACAGACAAGCAAACAACACAGATTCAAGGATGATAATTTTGATCTTAGTATGAGGTAAAAAACTAAACTTTCAGAACTTAATATATATTTCTGTGTATGTTTCTCATTACTCATTTATATCACAATGTGTTTCATATAACTTTGATAAGTGAGTTCCAAAGTTCATTCATAAATTCCAAAGTTAAATTTGTACTTTGGAAGTTCACAACGAACTTCAAAATTATTTCCTAATTGGAAATTTTGATAATTTGTTAAAATCAAATTCAAGATTTACACTGATGAAGCTGCTCCACCATAAAAGGGCTGTGAGAAAAACAAGTAGAATTTGCAAATAAGACTGAATATCTACAAACTATCGAAGTTCACCAACAAAGTTCGTTGTCAACTTCCAAAGTACAACTTGAACTTCCGGACTTCCAAATGAACTTCAGAACCTACTTGTCTAAAGTTATGTGAAACGCACTGTAAACCTACCAGAGCAACATAAATAGTTTATAAATTATAACAGAAAGAACGCATCATGAATGCACTTGTTTTTAAGATTAAAATTTGATGGAACTTGTTCAATATTTACTCTCTGTATCAAAAAGCTTTACTTGTGTAGAGTGGTTTTCATTAACCCGTGAAACAAAGTGTACTAATTAGAGTGTGATAGTCAGATAGACACAATGAAAAACAAAAGAAAAAAGTGTAATAAAGCGTAATACGCTAAAGTGTATTTCACGGGTTAATGAAATCCACTCTACTTGTGGAAATAATTTAAGATAACAGACAATGTGCAGGGAATTTTTCACTCATTTTTGTACCTTTATAGTAGATGTATTTAAATGCATGTTTTCTATATTTTAATTGCTAGTTTTGTTTGAGTTATAATCAAACTATATGATTAAATTATATAATTTAAAATTCCTGAATTATTGTCAAACATCTCCTGACAAAATAGTGAAAAAATCTATTTTTCCTTCTAATTAATAATAGAATTTTATGAAACATAACAATGAAATGATAGATTATCAAGTCAAAAAATTGTTATTTATATTGATATAGAGTAAGTACTTTTATAACAGAATTAATATATGTAATTTAATCTAATCTTATTTTTACTATTTACAAAAATACCTGTTTTGGCATATAGTGTAGGAGTTCATACAATTTCAAACAAAATGCCACAGAAAATTTATTCATTTGTAGCAGGTTCCAGAACTCTTGGAAACATGTAAATGTACATGAACTGTTATATTTTCTCTCTAGAAACAAACACACTATTTAAGGGTCTCTAATCTTGGTAGGTTTCCCTCTGTTATAATTAATTTTCTTTGTTTTTAAGGTTTGATTTTTTTTATCAAAGCAATTTCTTTCCACAAAATTTATACAAACACATCAGAATATCATTAAAAGTAATTATTCATACATCATCTGCTACATCACATCTGCCTTGTCATTTGCATATAATATCTAGCATCTTCTGTTCTGAAGGCTCTTCAAAGCTTATAGCTCATACAGTTTTAGTCAAAATGCCATACTCTCTTTTATAAAAACATGAGTTGAACAAAAGCATTCGCTTCCTAAAATCTAGAGTAAGCTTTTCCAGCTGAAAAAATATGTGTAAGGTAGGTAAAAATATGAAAAAACAAGCTGTATTATATAAGTCACTTGAAAACTTAAGAATATTAAATTGTTAGTGAATTAAGCTAGTACTAAGAAAGAATCGATTTCAAACAATATTTCAAATTTTGAGAAACAGTATAAAGATGCCTTCATTTTATTACTAGTACTGTCTTCCTGTAGCTATTATCAATTATCAAAGACCATATTTTTCTGTTGGAAATGGATATGAATGCTTCTGAAAATCGAAGCTATTGTCATTCGTGTTTTTACAATTTTATTTTATTGAAGATTAAAAATCATATTTGCTTGACTCTGTTTCTACACTACTACTGAGAACAAAAACAATCTACATTACAATTTACTTATATTAGCTAGCTATAGTGGTTTAAATTGCTGTCAAAATTTATTCTTTTTTTATTTTTCTTGCATTTTATCATACTTTTTGGTAAAATTTAAAGATGACATTTTTAGATATATAACAATTTTTAGGTATATAATAATTTTTAAGTATCTTGCTTAGATCTTATTATATTGAGAATAATTAAACATTGATTTTAAATTTTTTTAGGATTTGTTAATGTTTTGAGCTAGAAATGATAAAAATTTTTTTAGCTAAATATATGGTAAGTTAATTGTAATAAGTTCTGTCATTATCTTTCTTTAAAAAATTGGCAGAAACAGACTGAAGCAGCCCTTTCTTGCAAGAAAATATATGTTTCTATACCCAGTCATGTGCGATTCTGTTAATTATGTAATATAATATAGTCTTGCATAGCAAAAGATTTTTATATGACCCTCTATGACACCTTTGAGTATCATGTTCTTCATAAATACCATAGATTTTCTAGTTAGATCATATTACAACTTTTCCTTGTCATCTACTTCTAGCTAGATTTTGCTTTTTTCTCTTGATTTTCTAAAGGTATGTCTTTAAAACTGATGCTAGTTAAGCCTTATGGAGTTTGATCCCAAAGTATTATAAGCCAGAATGTAGGAATTGCTGTTTCTTGATTGTATAGACAGTAATGTTTGCTTGGTTTTGATGTGATGTGAATTCCCCCTTATGTATTACCTTTATCATGAATAACGTTAAGACTCTCTCAAAAAAAACTTTTTTGTTAATGTGCACATTTTTGTTTGTTGACCTTATGAGCACATTACTGTGTGGCATTTGGACCGTAAACACTTCACATCTTCAAGATTTACAGTTATAATTTAATGTCCTGTAAGTTATGATTAAAGAAGCTTTTAAAATCATTCTTGAAATTGTGCTTACAGCATCTTAATAAGAAAACCTTGATAAAGTTTGAGTGCACACACAGTAAGATCCTACTTTATTTTTCTAAAATAATAATTATAAGTAAATGATGTAAGAGTTATTTAAAGTTCTTATAACCTGCATCTACATTTAACATTCATATTACTAAATATAATATTGTTTTTCACCAGAATCAATGCCCTTGAAGATCAACTCCTACAACAACATGAAAGTACAGGAGAGAAAGTGAGAGAAGAAGGGAGAAAATACAAATCTGCTCTTGTAAGTCCAGGAAGCTACTGAAATTTGGTCATGAATAATTCAGGATGAAGAAAAAGCTGGAATTTAAACTAGACTTATTGAATCCTGAAACACAATGATACAAACAAGGAGAAAGCAATAGCTTGCTGTTTCCTTCCATTTCATTTAATAATGTACAACTTGATCATATGAAGATTCAAATGATTATCTCAAAACCCAGGAAACAATAACCTAGCTTTAAAGACTTATCTGGCAAGCATATCCTTGAAAATCATTTCAATTACCTTGTTTAACATTTGCTATTTCCATTTAAAGGTTAAACTTGAAAAGGAAAATGAGGAATACTTGAGTGCTCTTACATTAAAGTAAGTCGTTTTTTATTCAAAAGATTTATATAAGCCCTTTTCTTCAAACCAGAGACTAAGGCAATGGCATCCTATATTTCTTGGTTTGCCAGGTGTTTTATGAATTGTTCACCTCCTAATTTATGAGAAGTGTTTCATCTTTACCTTTCTCAATTTTGATTTTGTTTCCTATTTTCTCTTTCTCATACTAGTCTAATTCATAATAGCAAGACAATACAATAAACAATCTTCTTATCTCTATACTGTAATTATTATATACAGCACAAACTACTTGGGCTAAAATATATGCAATATTAAGAGCTGCACAATTTACAGCAATTACTATTGTTTTCTAAACCTGACAAATCGCATTTCCTTTAAATTCTGAATTTAAATGAGTTTATACAAGGTAACTTTGACGATATATATGCTCCCAGATATGAGAGAGTGTTTACCAAAAGTAACAGTGTCAAATCTAGGAATGATAAAATCATTGTTTCTAACAGAATATCACATGTTCTTGCTAGTAAAAAGCTAGGTGAGGCCCCATGTTTAACTTTATACATAAAATAGCGATGTCCTGTAAGCTACATCAGGTTGGGTTCCATTGGTGTTCATAAGATTGTTTTTGCACTCACAGGCTAAAACAAGCAGAAGAGGAGATTGATAAATTAAAAACATATGAACCAATGCTTCGTAAGGAGCTTGATGCTTGTCAGGAGGTAAGAATTTAAATTACTGGCTAAATCACCATCACATCGCTAAAATCTAAATAATCTCAACAACTCTTAGTGCCCCTGGTCCTTCAGAATGTAGAATAAATACTGAGAATATTGTCAGAAGGGTGAGGGGCACTTTAAAAGTGGAAAAATAAGGCTAGGCTATAAACAGAATAGATCCACACATGCATTATAATAATTAAAATAACATGCATATCAATAAATTTAAAATAAATACCATCAATTTTATCACACTTGGAAATAACCTCTGGGGTGGTCTAAGTCAGGGCACAGCTAACTCACAGAATGAATTGGAATTTTAGTATGTTGGGTTTGTGGAGGGAGGAAAACCAGAGAATCTGGAGAAAACCTTTGAATCAAGGAAGAGACCCAACAAGAACTCTACTCACATGAAATGCTGAGTTCAGGATTCAAACATGGGATCTGTGAGGTGCAAGGCGAGTGCACTATGGCTATGCTACCCTTGATCTTCTTAAAATTATTTAACTGCAGTTCTTTATAACATGATGCATGTTCTTTCCAGGATAAAAGAAAGTTGTCAAACCAAGTAGATCAGCTAGAAAATGAGTTACAAAATAAAAGAGATGAAGTGGAGAATTTAAGAAAAAAAATAGAACTGCAAGCAGAAGCAGCACTTGAAGAAAGGCATCGGCATGAGGAGGTATGCAAATAATTCAAAATTCAATGAGCTTCATTGGTGTTTTGAGTCAATTAGTTGATGCAGTACATTAGCTAATGTTTGTGCTGCTGCCATTATTTTAGATGCTGATGTTGTCAGCTATTAATTCTTAGTTATTTTGTTATTTCTAATATTACAGGAAGTACATACATTAACCAATCAACTTGTGGAACTGGAAAAATTTAAATCAGAAGCTGAAGTCAAGTTAAAGGATGTTCTAGATCTTGAACACAAGTCTGTTGAACTGGAAGAAAGAGTACAACAACTAACTAGGGTATGAAAAGATAAAAAGACTAATTAATATTCTTTTGTCAAACATTTTTGACCTTATGTTGATCTTCCCGACTTCTACATATATGCACTAGTAAATAAAACAATCTGTTGTGTTTCCAGGAGAATAACAGTTTGAAGAGTGCCAAAGATGAGCTCAAGGTACAACTAGCTCAAAATGGAACATACATTATGCATGAACAGGTATTAAAATAAATGCTAAATGGCAGTGGTTTCTGGAAGCTTAAATTAAATATGCAAACATAGATAGATATGGGTAAGCTGTAATATGAGCAGTTACTGTGTTTTTTGCTAGCACACTCTGTTTCTTTGGAATTCAGTGGAACAGCTTGTTGCTGATAGATTGCTTAAAGTAAGAGCTGCCCTGATAAGGGACTTATCTTTAATTAGCAGGGAGGGAGGGGTTTATTTTTACCACCTCATATGAGAAGCAAGAGATTATCAGGCCCTGCCCCTCACTGGACAGCAAAAAAGTGCCTTTTGAGGTACATAAAAAATGATGACCCTCCCCCTAATTGCATGCCCTCCCCCTCTGAATTATGGTAAGTCCCTTATATCATTACATCTTCAATCAAGAGATGATAGCCCTAACGATCCAGCCTATCCTATACTCAAGCGAGAGCATTACTTACATAGTGTGGGTGGAGGGGATTAGTGTGAGGCTCCTAATATTATCAATAAATATATCTTCATCATTTAGTCTAGTCAAAAAAGTTCTAAGACTTCACTTGGAGGTGCAGGTGATAAGCTGCTGTTTATAATATTGTATTCATAATCTATGAGTAAGCTGTACCTATATATTTGCTTTCACAGACAAGATCTCTTGCTGATGAACTTCAATCAGCAAACAAAGACAAAGTGATTGATGCTCTTCGAGATCAGGAAGAAGAAAGTAGACGACTTCGTGGGTATCTGGATAGTTTGCTAATGATAATAATGGAACATAATCCAGCACTTTTAGAAATTACTTAGTTGAATGTTTTTTCTAAATAATCAGTAGCTTTATTTTCTGTAAAAAAAGCCAAGTTTTCTTTTATAATTACAGTAGCTATTTGGTCTTAATTTTGTCATTGTTATCATCATAAAGTGAATCAATGATTCTAAAATTGATGACCTTGCTGCAAAGAGCAAAAGACTCATATGTAACAGGAAAATGTGAAGGATTGCCTTACAGTTCTAATCTTTTAAGAAATCAAATGGGGCCATTCTGATTCTTGTAAATGGTAACCTTAATCTCTTCACTCCTGTTCAGCTATTTATAATTTGATCACTTTTTTTGTCTTTTTGCAAAAAAAAAAGAAATGAAGTGAATTAAGTCAATTTTAATTTTGCTACTGCAGCAAATTATTGTTTACATCCGTCATGATTGTCACACTGCCACTTGAATCAATGAATTTTTACGATGGATGCCTGAAACCTCTCACTCTGACACTTCTTGGCAAAGGTTTTTATAATAATGCAAAAAAACTGTACTGTTGGCTTCCGTTGATACCAGCCTGGTAGTCAAAGGAACAAATGGTGTTGAATAAAGTTACTTTGCCCTTTATCTTCACAATATACAACCAAGAAGCACTGGAGTGAAAGTCTCTGGCACAAGGTATTCGTGTATTAAGTAATGTGTCAAGAACCACATTATATTGATGTTTAAACAACTCATGAATGATTAATGAGCAAAACACAATAGAAATCACTGACTATGGAGAAGGTTGTAATTCAGATACAAAATCGTCTTCATTTGCATAAAATTTACCTTGGATTTTCTCAGCCAAATTTGATTCATTTTGAAAAAAATCAGTAGAATATGTGAGCATACACCTAGACGTTGTTTAAGTAGTCTACAACAACAATCACTCGCCTTCAGCTCATGTTGTAAATTCTGATACAACACGGCTGCTCATGCTGTAAACACTACATAAAGATTCAAGCCAAAGGCGAGGATCTTTAGCCCTGATATATCTCACCCTCAAGTTCTTTATATTACTCTGCAAACATCTACTATATCTACATATTTGACTGGAATTTATCAAGCTAGATTACCAGTATTTTGGGCTTAGAAAATCCAAGTTAAAGTTTATTTAAGAAAATTCATTATCCGAGGTAGTGATTTCTTTTGTGTTTTCTAATAAATTATTAATGAGTTTGATAATGGCAAGACAATGAAAATTAAAAACACGATAACTAAAACTCTATTAATCATGCAAGCTCTTTAGTTAATACATTAACTGACAAAGAGTGCTTTATCTTTTGAAGGCTATACTACCATTTGCGTTCATCCTTGAAGCTTGACAAATTTTTTGCGTATGTTTACTTTTTGAACGTTACACTTTTGTCTGGCTTTCTCTCACTTTTGGCCAATGAAACCTCGACGTTTAT
>WUAP02129499.1:0-14188 GCA_015163945.2 Stichodactyla helianthus | reverse complement strand
TCAAAGTGTTCCGTTGTTGGATTTCCAGTTGTTTTGTGAGCTCTTGTACTGTATTATCCCGATCTCCTTGAGATGGCAGCGATTTGACTGAATTGGCGCCAAAACCACTATCCAGTGAAAACTTGTTTAAATATTCAGGCAAACCAGCAAAACCAGATGGAAATTGTGGTTCCTTTTGCCTTACAATACCAACAAACATTCCAAAGACAGTGCAAACGTAACCTTGGAATATAGAGGGTTGTTTGTGGAGGCCAAAGGCAGACCTCGAAACTGGCGAGCCATCAATGGAGGTCAATGTCGTAATATCAACAGCATTTACCTCGTCTGAGTAGGGTTTAGATTGGAAAAATTGTTGCTTTATAAACCTTGATGGAATTATTCCACATATATCTCCATTTAGGGCGTACCACGGCTTTTTTATATCCAAAGATGGACCAAAAACACGATGGAAAGTCATGAGCATTAATACGCGCCAACCGAGCCGTGCCAAAACAAGTAGATAAATGTATTTCGAATAACCCGCACTTTGATTGCGTTACACATATTGCTGATAATGATTCGCTCAATTACATGTTGCTGACAGCTCTAATCAAGAAGTAGGACTTGGTTTTTTACAACAGGAATCTATAATCCTAAAAACCGTCATTCAAACATAATGGGATCAAAAATATCTGCAGCTCCTCATGGTGAGCTGTAAATGTTGAATGTAGTGGTAGTGTGTGTGTGTCAGGGTGAACCTCACAGTTGAACCCCTTTCTGGGGAGTAATGGTCATAAAAATATGCGTTTTTTAATAGGTGCATTAAGTTGTGGACACATCTTTTTGTTTAATTGATTACTGGTATCTTTATCTTTCATTTATGTAAATTATTGTGTAGGGTATGGTCCAAATTAAACTGCACCAGTGCAAATATAGTATACTTTACACCATGCCTTACAGTATAACCTTTACATGATTTATTTGCAACTTACTAACCACTTTCGTTCAAGCATTAACTATTAAACATTGGGTTTGTTCATGTTTAGAACATGACACTTTGGCGGCTAAACTGTCACTTTGAGTAAAAATATGTATGCATTTGTGGTGGGACATTAAACATGTAAAAAACAAAAGCTCAGAGTTACCTCCAATCCTATCTTGAACTTGTAACTTTTGATCATGAAGAAACACCACACTTAAGTTTTGAAAAATTAGGAAAACTTTTTAAAGAAATCTCAGATTGACTCCAAAACTAGCACTTCATGTAAACTGAATGTGCTTGTCTTGTGTTCCAAACATGTTGGTGTGTTGCCTGAAATGCAGACATTCCATTGGTCAAAGCAACAGTTTGGCTGCCAAAGTGTCGCGTTTTAAACGTAAAAAACCTGAAAAATGTTTAGCAGTTAATGCTTGAATGAAAGTGGTAGTAATGATTTATTATAATGATTTTTTCTTTCTATTTTTATTCAATCCTTTGGTCATAAACTCTTTCATTCATTCATTCATTTTATGTTTTCAACAGCCAATCACTTATCATGTCTGCAAACACTCAGAAAAGGTATCAAACATTATAGCATAATTTACACATACTTTTACAATATCAAACAGAAGAAAGTGTTCCTTATGAGTGTGCTTCATACATATTGTATTCAGTATTTTCAACATTTTGCTGTAGTCTGAGTGGTTATGGTTTCATGGATATTGGTTTACCACCAGCAAGTCCCAGTGAAAGAGACATTGACCTTAAGGTTTGTTTGTTCTACACAAAGTTGGTATAAATAAATGTAAATGAAGTGCAAATTCTTTACTGTACAGGAGACACCACAAGAAAAACCTATTAGATATTTATTGTGACCTACCAGTGACCAGTGACTTAAAAGTTCAAATGAAATGTAAATTTGAGGCACCCTTCCACTGGTTCTCCTCCAGTCTTGACAGTACCCAGGCCTGTGCATGAGCCTGTAGTCAAATAAGACGTTTAATATTTCATATGAGTTAGAAAATCAGAATTAATTTTGTTGAGTAGGTCAAACCAGACTGATGTATTTATTGTGCTAATTCAATGTTTTGTAGGATGACAAATCAACTCTTTTTCTGATAGCTGCATATGCAAGATACAACTGCCCTTATGTATGGGTAAGTTTAGTGGATGTACACCAACATAGGATTAATATGCCATTACAGCACCCATCATGGTTAGGCCCCTTGTTTGGCTTGCTGAAGCATCAGTCTGTTGTGCAGGAGATTGTGCAAATCTATCTCTGGCCATAGCAACACTCGGAGTCTTAAAGTGCCTATGACACATCTGACAATATTCTCAGTGTAGACTTTACATGAGGTGAGCTGTTCTATGACCAAAAGAAATTATATAGTTTGACTGATGCATCTTGAAGTTACAAAGGTTTTTCCATGCCATATGCTAATGACTGTGACATCAAGAGTCATTCATGTTCATTTATTGTCCCTTTTATTTGGAAACACTGAATACTTTGTGAAAACTAATTAGCAATAATCTTTATAAGAGCCACGGGTATAACAGAGGTACTTTCAAAATTCAATTTATCCGTATCATTTAAGTTTTGCATATTAAATGATGACTCCTCTGATGTCACAGTCATTAGCATATACAGGGTTCCCAGGGGTCAGGGAAAAGTCAGGGAAAAACACAGTCAGGGAAAATCAGGGATTTTTTTATTTAGTCAGGGAAATTCAGAATTCGCCTAAAGTCAGGGAAAAGTCGGGGAATTTTTGTCACAGCTATCCCATAATAGCTGTCATATGGTTAATATAGTTGCATTTTAAAGGATAAAGGTATCAAAACATGAAATGACTTGAAAAAAAATCATGTTTGTATAGAAAAAGCATTATAAACTATTGACATCTTGAAAAAATTATCATGTGATTGTCATGAAAGATATATGTTGTGTACAAAACATCATATAAATTGTTTTTGTTTTTCTTGTGCAAAATGGTCAGTGAAATTGTTATATTTAGTCAGGGAAAATTCAGGGAATAGTCAGGGAATTTAGTTTTTCAAAATGACTGGGAACCTTGCTATTGGTCTTTTAGGTTTTAAACCAAAATTTCCCTGTGATAATGAGCTTAAAATGTAGATTTTTGGCAGAGAGTAGCTATCTATTTAGCTATATTCATTTTCATATATAGAAATAATCAGTTTCCAATTTTCATCCAAGTGGGCCTTTAACTGAGTGAAAAATTAATACTAGCACTAGAAAGAGCATCTCAACTTTAGAAAACCTGCAAATATTCATTATGTTAGGTGTTATAGTGGCCAAGAATACATTTTTCAAAAACTGCCAAATCTATATGTCACGCCATACCCCCAGACAATATACATTTCTCTGTAAATTTGGAAATTTTTTAAAAATGTATTCTTGGCCACTATAACACCTAACATAATGAATATTTGCAGGTTTTCTAAAGTTGAGATGCTCTTTTGAGTGCTGGTATTTGTTTCTAATTTTAAATTATTTGAAATTTCGGCCGCCATTTTGGTAAAAGGTCTATTCAATAAATAGTAATAGTGATAAATTAAAAGTGATGTGATGAGCATGTGCAAAATTGAGAACTAAAGATTTGATGATGGGTGATCTAGGACAGCTACCAGAAGTTCATTCTAGAATTAACTGCATGTGCTTAAACCCATGTCATTCAATTAATTACCCCTGTATACCATTGTGGGCCAGTGGATGCTTCACTAGGACAGTTTATTTGAGAAGCCAGTTGAATGGCCTGAATCACAGCACATGCTAAATTCTAGAATTTCATTTTGAATCTTAAGTTTGCCAACTTGGACTGCACTGTGTTGGGTGAGCTTTTATAGCAATCCCACTAAAGATTCTTGCAGCAGTGGCAGTTGTTACAGTAACTGTAACAACAGCATTTTAGAAGTCATAAGAGTAAGGCTGTTGGGCCAATACAATGCTTTTTTATCTCATTTGTTAGAAGTCATAAAAGTAAGGCTGTTGGGTCAATATGATGCTTTTTATCTCATTAAGTTAAGTTATCTCCAGTTAAGCATGCAATAAGATTATCTTTTGTTTTAAGAATCATTTGCATGAAGCTAATGGTCAATACCATGCTTATTATCTCATTTGCATCTCATTTGCTTGTATTCATAAATCTGCTATTCCTAATGCACCTCAAATTGGAGAAAAAAACAACAGAATGCTCCTGAGAATCAAAGACTTTTGTGTAAAAATATTTTCATTGTTTTGTCCTCTAAATTGAACTGCATTGAGAATTGCTGCAAGAGGTTATTGTCAAAATTTGTTGTCAAGATGTGTGTATTTACGACATTATTACAATGTTATCTATTTCTTAGAGTTTAGTTTTCAAATTTCAGTTGTCAGCATCCCCAGTGTACTCTGTTAAAGAGTGTTCCCAATCCCTGATCAATCCCATGGCCCTCAACCAATCAGAATGCATGTCTGTTGTTTCGATAGTATGGTGTCATCCTTGATGCTGGTTCTAGCCACACTGACCTAATGGTATATCGATGGCCTAAGGACGATGTTATAAATGGCACAGGACTAGTTGAACAGATTGGAAAGTGTACTTCTCGAGGTACAGTCTACTAATCAAGTTGACTTGAGTTCATACTTCCTTCAAAAACAAGCAACCTAGCCCTGATTAGAAATTGTATGCTGTCATCAAATGATAATTCATTTGCCTGACATGTACTGTCATATTTTATAATCAAAAAATTGTGGCGCACCCTCCTGTCCAAAATTCCTTCTTTCCATTCTGAGCAGTAGCATATGGTGTACAAAAACAGTGAAGAACATCAATTGCTTGTTTGCAACCATTCCCAAGAGGATCAAAAGACAAAGACCTGGTGGTCATATTGGTGCCACATACAGAAGGACCTGTAATGAGAAATCTTTTGTTAAATGGCATGAAGATGGCCATGATGACATAATGTGCAAACAAGCAATAATAATTATTATAATTATTATAATTATTATAATAATAATAATAGTTATTCCCAGCATTTCACTTGCAAAGTAATCATGATAATTCATTTTGCATTTTATATATCAACTTGGAGACAGAGGGGGCTTAATATATGAAGCAACCTTACTTTTAAATGTTTTCCAAACATAACAATGGTCATCTAATATATGGGTGCTAACCTGGGATAAAATAATTGAGTATTAATTAGTGTATTGTTACTTATTAGTAAATCGTACATCCAATGATTATCAAATTTGTGTAGATTTTTGTTTTTGGAAATGGCTTTTATAACTTTTAACAGCTAGGGCTATTAATGACAAGATTTTATTTCTTTACTGAAGATGGCAGTATTTCTAGTTTTGTGACAAAAAATCCAAATCAAGCAGGGTCATCATTGCAATCCTGTATAGATGGAACTGCAAAAACATTAATTCCTTCTTACCGGCAACACAAGACTCCTATTTATCTTGGAGCTACTGCTGGAATGAGACTGGTTGAGTAAGTAAAATAATTCATTTTAATTGCTTTAATTTATTGATTATTCTTTGTTGTTTTTAAATCATTTTGCCAACCTTTCATTTTCTGTTGTACATAACTCTCTCACATTTGATCAGATTTTCACTAAATCGTTTTGATAAATATTTTCAATCGTTTTTCTGCTATTGTGAGCTATTTGCACCTTATAGGTAAGTCTTTGGCTGACCATGCCTACTTATCAACACCTTACCAACTGACTTGCTGACTCAATAAAACACTTTATTACTGACACCTTATTGATACCTTAGCAACCACTTACCAACACCTTACCAACTGACTTACTGACTTGATAAAATACCTGACACTTTATTACTGACACCTTACTGAGACATTAGCAGCCAACTACTTACCAACCACTTACCAACAACTTACCAACTGCTTACTGACAATTTGGAAACCACCTACTAATGCCTTAGCCACCCAACACCTTACCACCACTTACCAGTTACACCTTCAAAAGTAACCACTTAAACCAGCTAGATACTGACACCTTACCAACCCCTTTATCAAAGCCATACCGACCACTCACCAACCACTCACCAACCACTCACCAACCACTCACCAACCACTCACCAACCACTCACCGACTACTCACCGACCACTCACCGACCACTCACCGACCACTCACCGACCACTCACCAACCACTCACCCACCACTCACCAACCTTTCACCAACCACTTAAATCTTTAAATTTTTCATTGATTTTTCCTCCCATTTTCTTTTCTCATAAATTTCATCCTCAATTTTATCCTTGTTTGTTTTATCATGCTCTTACATATAGAAAAGTAAACAAGCAAGCTTCAATGGAGATAATGAACTCTGTCTGCCAAACCCTTCGTAATTCACCATTCAAGTTTAAGGATAGTTATGCCAGGATAATATCTGGGGAAGAAGAGGGAATATCATCCTGGGTGACAGTAAATTATCTGCTAGGAAAAGTGCTTTACAGAGAGGTAAGTAAACCCTGCTTCTTTTCTTTTCCTTCCTTCCTTCCTTCCTTCCTTCCTTCCTTCCTTTCTTTCTTTCTTTCTTTTTCCTTTTTTTTGAAAATTGGAAGCAATGTTCAAGAGTTATGACTTGGCCCCCTTCATATAACATGTGCCTTAATTGTGGACTGAGGAGTACCTTTGAAAGTGGGGTGGGAGGGAGGGGGCTACGTTTTTACACCTTTCAAAAGGGGGGATAAGTTTTGAAAGGGATCGCTGAGCACCACCCCCTCCACAGTCCATTTACACACAACCCTTTTCAGTCTCACCTTTTATGGTTTACTGCAATTCTCGAATATTCTGCGAACTCAGTAGTTATAAGCTGCCCATTGCAATTTGGTTTCTCACTGTTGTCAGTCAAAAATATAAAAGTACCAACTGATTGCTTTTGATTGACGACAGCGAAAAAAATTCACATCAAGCCATTAAAATGTCTGAGTTCACAGATTAATGAGAATTGCAGTAACCTTTTGATCACACAAGGTTTTTTCAATTTGATGTAGATTAGATCAAAGGCACGTGAGTCCATTGCGCACTTGGCTGGAGCTCTTGACATGGGTGGAGCCTCGACTCAAATCACTTTCTCTCCAAATCAATTTGAAATAATACCTTCCAAGTCATTACATCAAATTAGGCTGTATGGAAGGAATTATCACCTATATACACATAGTTACCTATGCTATGGGAAAAAGGAAGCCGAAAGGAGGTTTATGGCTTCTTTGATTGCTGACAAGGTATTTTATAATAATTATGAATGTTATTGAAAGAGTATATTCTTAGCCGTACATAGCAGTACAGTACTTTAATATACTGTATCGAGCTACAGTACGCGTTGTAATTGCATAATTCACACGCAAACAATGGGAAGCCATTTCAGTGTAGGTGCATACCGTACCTTGTACGTGCTGTAAGCCATTATCGTACGTTTGCCACTCATACGATAACCATTCATACCCCCCAGACATACATTTCTCTGTAAGTTTGGCAATTTTTGAAAAAAGTTTTCTCGGCCTCTATGACACCTAACATATCTTTGCAGGTTTTCTAAAGTTGAGGTACTCTTTCGAGTGCTGATGTTAATTTTTCACTCAGTTAAATTTTTACTCATTCGAATTTGCGGCCGCCATTTTGGTAAAAAGTCTATTGTTGTCTAGCGGTGCACAAGTCAAAAGCTCAATGTCTTCAAGTACCAGACGTTCACAAAATTACGTAAACTTATATAATTTTTTTTCCAAGTTCTCGTAATCTCAACTGCGTTCCACTATCGGTGGTTGTTTTCTCATCAAATTATATGTATTTTCTTATATTTTCAAGACTGTGGTAGACAATGAAACTCTTGATAATCCTTGTGGAGGAATAGGCCTTAAACAAACTATCACAGTCAAGTACCTGACCCAACCTCCGTGTGTTCCAACACTTTTGTCAGGAAGAATACCTGCCAACATCAGTTCGGTGACCTTCAAAGGCACATCCAATGTCTCCCAGTGTATTCAACAAGTACAAAAGATGTTTAATTTTAGCCAGTGTTCTTCAACAAAAAACTGCTCTTTTAATGGTGTCTATCAGCCGTCCACAGAGGGAGTTCGATATCTGGTGAGTTGATATTTAAAGTGGCTTTCTGTACTCATTGGCAATAGTCCTTTCCCAAGATATAGTTGAGATAATCCACTAGATGCCAAAGCCTTGATTTTTAGTACGTACCATTGTGTACTGAGCTATGTACTATTCTGATACAATGGACTTCGAGATGATTAAACAAAAAAGCAAAGAAGAGTTGCTGATTAAACAGTTTATAGATTACGCACCGCGAAAAAAAATTCTCCGGAAATAAAATCGAGGCTTTAGCTAGGACTGGACTCACTCAACCATATCTTGCAGGAAAGTACTATTGATGGTTTGCAACCCTTTCCGAAAGAATGAAAAGACAAATCATGACGGCCATGTTGGACCTGACCTAGCTAGGAAGTATTCATAACGTATGTAGAGGGAGCTATGATGATATTACATAACTTCCCTTGCATTTTTGGAAGCCTCCCTGCTATTCTAAGTGAATTTTTCTTTTGTTTATAAAATTTCAGGCATTTTCGAGTTATTATTATGTGATTAGCGAGCTAAATTTAACAGAAAGTGAAAGGGCAAATATTACTCTTGGGAAGTTTAAACAAGCAGCTGACAAACTGTGTGCTCAAACCTGGGAAGCGGTACGTAGAATAAATTTATACAGCTTATCAATGGACCAAATCCACTTGGACGTATTTGTTTTCCCATTTCAGACCACGTGTCATTCCCTTGGGTCTTGTTTCTTTGTTTCTCGGTAGCGCTTGACAAGATACGTTAAATATATGAGCCTCAAACAAAGAATCGTATTCTCAAAGGATTGACACGCTGACTGAAATGGGAAACCATGATTACGCTCAGAGTGGAATTTATCTATTGCAAAATCTTAGACTTTTGCACTACAATCATGGAAAAACTTCATTGGAACGGTTATGCTTTTTTAACTGTTTTCTCTATGACTTGTTTGGAGTTCACTCGCAAAAATAAATTTTTAAGCAATAGAAAAAGTCAAACAAATGTCAGTCGTTTCGCGCCACCGAACGTGATTTCGCACGAAGCCTCACCTTCATGCTTCATTTTCGAGAACTTGGAAGTGGTCTAATATCGAAAGGCATACGTGTGGTAACCTACAAGGCCTTGTCTTGAGGCCAATATTGTCTGCCATGGGTGGGTTTAAGGGCCAAGGGACGCTAATAAATACAATAACCAATAATAAGAAATTTTTAATACGTAGAAAAAAGATACTTGGTTTCCTGGCGTTTCGAGCTTTCGCCCTTCGTCAGAGCAAAAGAACAAAAGCTCGAAATGTCAGTAAAGTAAAATAATATCTTTTTTTCACGGTGTTACAGATTTTCTTTTATTGGTTATTGATTTTCATTCAGTACACTTCGTCTTGGTTACATTGTTTTCCAGATTATTCGAGGTAAATCTCCATCTGTCATACCACTAATGAAGACAACGTGCTTTGATGCTCAGTACATCTACACACTATTAAGCAAAGGATATCACATAAAAGACAATTCAACACAAGTCAAGTTTCAGAACTCGGTAAGAGTTGATGTCTGCCTCTAATGGACCTTATTCGCTTGGGCGTAATGTTTTCCCAATACAGACTTCTTGGGAATAAATTCTTTGAGGTTCATCCATATTAATGTAGCTGATCAAGTCTTACCATTAAACAACGCCAATAAGGTCTATTGACTAAAATCAAAATCTAGATCGATAGCTAAGGTGCTGTTGCACTAGGCAATTTTCTTTGCAACCTGTCTTGCAATTTTGTTGCGAGGCAAGTTGCACAAGGCACTGCCTAGTGTAACATACCAAACGTGTCTCGCAATTTTCAGTTTTACTGCGACATTTTTAGTTCTATTGCGACGGCAAAAGTTAGTATATTCACACGGCAATCCGATAACAGTGTGCGAACATTTTGGTGATCGTAACATAAAGTATACCACGTGACGGCTGGGGGCCAATCGCTGAATTCAAAACCCCGGGCTGTAACTAACCAGGGGATGCTCACCTCCACCGCTACCCTGGAATGAGCTATTTACAGTCAGTTATTGGCACTCGAGTCCCGATCATAAACAGTAGAACCTCTTCCTCCAAAAAGAATTGGGGGTTCCCCCCTCCCCCTGCAAAAAATCCTGGGGGTATACCTCCCTGCAAAAAATTCTGGGAGTGTACCTTCCTCCAAAAAATCCTGGGGGTGCACCTCCTTAAAAAATTCCTGGATCCGTACCTGCTAACAAAGTTTTCTTCACAAATGGTAGATAAATCATCGTTCTCTTGGTTGGGCTTTGGGGTTCATGACCAACGTCACCAACCTGATACCGACCGAGGAACCCGAGTACCGAGTCAAATCCGAAGCCTTTTTGGCTGTAGTCATCGTTGGAGCTATTCTAATCGGCCTTGGTGTTCTTCTTATTGTAATGGCAACACGAAGAGTTATTGTTCGACAACGACTATCGGGCCGTGGATTGGCAATTTAGAGAGTTTTTAGTCTTCGGGGTCGCGTGTCCTGAACGCTATCGTGACTCAATCGTAATAAACCTTTTTAGCTTGGGCGTAATGTTTTACCATTTCCGAGCACATGTTAATCTCTTGAGAATAAAATCCTTTGTTTAAGGGCCATCTGTATTAATATATCTTCTCAAGCGTTACCAAGATACGAAGAAACAATACCCAAGGGAATGACACGTGGTCTGAGATGGGAAAACATTGCACCCAAGCTGAAAGGGTCAATTAAAAAAATGACCAAAAATTAGGATAGATATTTAGTGCAGAATTTGTTTATAGAGAAATTAAAAAAAAAAAAAAAAAAAAAAAGAAAATTACACGAGATTTTAGTGCAATTCGATTCCCATGAAGTTTTAGGAAAAAATTCTAAAACCTTTTTCTGGAGAATACGCGGAGAAAAAAAATTAATTAATGCTTAGGAGTTATTGACCAAGCGCGAAGTCAGAATGGCGGGATATTGTTCGTGTTCATTTTTTGCGTTCCTCATCCAGATCGAACGAGCTTGGTCAATAATAGTTTATCATAGGTGTAGCAGACAAATTTTTAGAAAAAAGTCCGTAAGACAAAATTCTGAAATAATACTAAATCAATACAGAGGCGTATCTAGGATTACTCGTGGGGGGGGGGGGGGGGATAGGAATGGAGAGGACTCTTCTCTAAACCTTCACCCACCTTTTGCCGAAGTAATCTCAATAAATCATTTATCCTAGCCACCCCTCCAAAAATATATGCAATATCCCCTGGACACGCTACTGCTATATTATTAAAATTTTAAGTTGCTAAGAGGGTAGTGAACTTGTAAATAGAATGACCAACCTATGCAGAAGGTCGGTCTAAATGGAAACCAGTTGTACGATATCGCTGATTCTAGATTTAATTTGACCAATTAATGTATTTAAAGAAAAATCGAAAGGAGCTGTAGAGCGGGTAAAAGAAAACTAAAGTAAAGCAAATTAGAAAGTACTGATACGAAAACTTTTTATTGTATTTAGACTTATATATGTATTGTCTGGAAAAATACATTTGAATGTCCTTATATTTCTTGTTTTCTTTATTTCTTTTTGCTTTATCTTTCTTTCTTTCGTATTTAATGTCAACTTTTTAAATTTTTATGTTTGTTTTGTCGATGCTATTTTTGCTGTCTTTATAATAGCATGTTCATCATTTTATGTCCTATTTCCTGGCTAAAGACAACAGCGTTATGAGATAAGTTTAGACACGAGATGTTGTAGTGCAAAAACTTAAAAACCTGGCTTTATTCTTTCAAAGTCATACTTGCCTTTCTACGCCTTGAATACATAGATGTTTTTCCCCCTGTCAATCATGTTCAGTTGCATCAAAGTGATTGGCTCGCGTCTGCACGCACGCCCAGACATCCAAATTGAGCTACGTACAGTAATTGCCTAATCACATTTTGATTGCTTTTAGTTTTAATAACGAAAATGTGGAAACATCTGGATCCTTGATCAGAGAGAAAATAGCAACTAGAACCAGTTTTGCTGTGGGTTTTAATTGGAGTTGTGTTTCATTGACTGTACTAGTATTTAGGAGAGCTACAATTGTGCGGACGGCTGTTTTGGTCTGCAAACTTTCTGATTTGTGTCCAACAAGAAAGGTAAGAAAAAGCTTTGGACTAACTCTACATAAAACTATGCATAAAATGAAAATTGTGGCTTATCATTTCATCGCATTGTAATTGTTTTTCTATCCTAAGATAGATCTAAAATCAAAGTTGATGAACTATGCTAACTTGCACCTTTTATTTGAACAACTTCGACCACCTTTCAGTTAAGCTAATAAGTTACTTGAGGTCTTCATTGCGATCCTTTAAAAATCTGTGCAAATGTCTTTTAAAACTTGAGCATAGATCGGACTAAGATATTCTTTCCTCTTCGTAAAAAAATATGCGGTTTTGATTTTTCTTGTCTTACAAATTTTGAGCTGTTTGCCCTTGCAAATCAACTTTTAGGCGAGCGAAAACATTTGGTTGGCTTGTCGGGTTTTCGATCCAAAAATACATTCTGTTTTTGGAGTTCAATAATAATCATTCCATCAACTGCATATAAAATAATGCTTAGCCTGGCAGGTTGAACAATTTTTCATTCAAGAAATTATAAAGGTTTTAGCATAGATCGTCTCGCTTTAACAATTTCAGTCTGGAAGAACGTTGCACGACAAGCAGGCACGAGACAAACCATTAATTGAAAAAAATGCATGTTCTCAATTTTACACATCGTAGCTGGGAAAGTTGGAGAATAGTTATGAAATACTCCAAAATATTATCTTTTTAAACCAATTCTTGTTTTATATGTTTTTATTCTTCCTTTTGAACATTTCCCCCCCCCCCCCAAATCCCTTTCCCAGCGTCTTGTCTTGTCTCTGAATTTTGATTGACGCTTCATCTCAGATTCCTCAGTCCAAGTTTTTATGCTTAGCTAGGTAATTTTTTGATGCCTTACGTAAATCAAATACTTCAAAGTTCAGCAAGATAAAAGAAGACAACATGAACAACCTTTAAGAATAACTTCTGTGATCCTCTGAGTTTGGTTAGTTCATGCAATCCAAACTAGCTATTTAAACTTATGAAGAACCATTTTCAAATACAGATTACAGACTGCAAGCCTGCCTATACCATTTTGGCCTGAAGCCATCAGTCCCTCAGAAATGCAGAAAGAAAACTCCAATGAAATAAACCTTACTGACAAAGGGTTAGTATTTATTTGTGCTATACGCAAAACGGAATGAACTGGCGGGAAAGTTTGGGGGGTGGGGAGGGTTGGGGAGCGTATGTCTGTCTCTCTGTATATCTGCTGTTGAAGGATAAGTGATTTCCAAACAGTACAGGTCGACTAGACTTGTAAAAGATAGCCCTTCAGTTAACTACTGATGCATGCAGATGTTGAGATGCAAATCAGCCATCATAGCCTCACTTAAATGATTCTTAAAACAAAAGATTTTCTCGTATAATTGCGGGCGCAACTGTAATAACAGCTATTTTACACAGTCAATCATATCTCAATCATATCTCCAGATATTATTGATATAGGACTTAGATCACACGAAAATCCTTCTTTGGGAAAAGTCTCCGAAGGAACTTGTTGCGCATTTTCAGGTAGAATCGACTTGTTATTCTGGAATGAGAGGGGAAGGGACGGGATGAAGTGGTCACCGCAATGTGTGTGTGATCAGAACTCAAGTCTATCGAGAAACATAAAGTTATATATTACTGAGAAATCAAAATACTTTGTCTTCAATAGAAATATATTTAGATCTCTTCTATATCATTTTGGGGTAAACATGTAAAAACAGCAAGCCATGTACAATTTGCTAAAGTGAGTATTGTAAGATTGACAAAAGGCCTGACTAATTTAAATAGTTGAAAACATTTTAGTTCACTTTACATGTACGGATTGATATCGTCTCTGAAACCTAACAATGAAAAACAAAGAAAAGAAAAGAAAAGAAAAAAGAAAAGAAAAAGAGAAAGAGAAAAGAAAAAGAAACAAAAAAAGCGACCCTCTCAGGATTCGAACCCGGGTCTTCCATGATAATTTATGCAAAAAATCTGTGAACACACTAACCATACCCCCGAGACATTCCCTTGAAAGCTGAGGCGCAGTATGGATTTCCGAGC
>WUAP02129488.1:0-14190 GCA_015163945.2 Stichodactyla helianthus | reverse complement strand
ATTATTCCTTGGGATTCCTGTGTTGCTCGCCACAGGAACCCCGAGGAGCCAAGCCGAGATGCCTGCGGAGGAGGCTATTCTTATTATAACAGTGCTAAAAATGGCTTCTTTTGGCTTTCAGCAGCTCCACAACGTGGTATTCGCAGACCCATGTCTTACAGTGACATATCCTATGTCAAATAGCTGCATTAAATAAAATATTCTCGTCAGAGTCAAATTTTCTCAGTTTCGACTTACACTAATCCGGTAAATTTTTTTCCCAAAGGGTAAAAGTATTGGCAGTCATCCTTGGTATTTTATGATCCCGGCGACTATTTCCTGTTCGTTTGCCTTTATGTTGCCCGTAGCAACGCCGCCGAACGCTATTGTGTTTTCATATGGTCATCTCAAAGTCAAAGACATGGTAAGAACATACCCCAAGATTTTTTATTTGTTAGGTTACCTGTGTTACATCCGGGTCTTTTTTCATCTTTGTCTTATCGCCACATCGCTCTAGGCTCGGTTTCGTCACGAGCATGCGCAGTAAGAACAACAGGGCTCTGGAGTCGAGAGGGCGCCTCTAAATTTTATCACAGGGAGTTCAAGCATGGCTTTTGTAAATGTTTTTTTAAAAGTAGAGAAATATGAAAGCAAAAAAGCTGAAACATTTTGTACAGAATTTGCATGCCCTCTGAAGTGTTTTCAAGTAATTTCTATAAAAATCCCTCTCCGCCTTGCAATAAGAAATGGCAAACGGTTTTGAAGCCAAGCTTGGGCTCCCTGCGATTTTATTTCTGCACTGCGTACACGTACCTTTGATGATTTTCTTGTTTTTGTAGGCCAAAGCTGGCTTTGGTATGAATATTATTGGCATCATCGTACTCATGATCTGTATCCATCTCTATGGAGTGAGAATATTTGGATTAGAAACCATTCCTGACTGGGCCTTGCAGTCTCATCCATCCAGCAATTATACTTTAGTATGCACGAATGTAACCATATAACCTGGCCTGCTAAGATGGCGCAGCTGTGGAACAGAGGACTGGGTTTATACACCTCTTATTAACCATAAGCGCGATGGCCGTACTGAGTTATGGACCGCAAATTGACCAAAGAGAGCGTGTAAAATTACCTTGCCATATAAAACAGAGCAGATAAACCTTTTATTTCTTTCGTTATAAGGACATCTATCCGTTTTTAAGCTCAATCTTTTGTAAACACGCCCTTTTGGGGCCAAAGAACAAAATATCTAATGTGACAATATTCAGTGAATACCAGACGTTCATAACTTCTGGTGAATACGATTTTGAGATATTATGTAGTAGCTTTACTCTAATTCGACACAATTTTGTCACAAGTTTTGAGCAACAGTAAAAGAAATGAAAGGCTTATAGTTTTGGTGTATCACTTCCAGTTAAATAAAAAAATGGTGAAAGTAGCGGCCTTGTCGTTTTATTAAATACATATAATCATTTTATATGATCTAGAGTGCATTTAGTCAAACTGTTAAATAGTTCTAGTTAAATTTATCTGAGATAACTATTTAGGTGACGTCACCTTAGATATATAGTAAATGCGCTTCAAAGAGACGAGCTTACAAATCCTAGTTACACACTGTAATAGAGTTAATAATGTGCTAATACGGGGAATATACTTTACCAGAGAACGCGCGTGCATACACACGCAATTGTATCATCGTTTCCCCCTGATCTCAGTAACCGTTTACCCATAGATTCCAATTTATGTTAGCCCACTAAAATACTAATAAATAACTAATCTAGCTAGGGTGACGTCACCTATTCGACAGTGGGACGGTTCTGTGTGTTTACTGATGATGGCGTGGATGACACGAGTCTGCACCAGCTACCCAGACAGGTATTAGTGGCAGACCATATCGTAAGTTTTTGAATCACAATATTTTAAACTGAAATTTAATGCTGAGCTCAAATCTGAAAAGAAAAAAGGGGTGTCAAGAAGTGGTTTTTCGAGATATCCGCGATTTAATGCATGAGAACCTACAAAATTTTGAAGGAATAAAGCGAGAACCATCATCCCAAGAAAAAAATTCATAGTGCGAACGTTATTGAAGGTATTGGCTTGCTTTTCACGGGAAAGCTAATTAATACAATTATTTACAAGTACATAAAAATATTGGCAAAATGATTATAACTCCAGTTAAAAATGAATTTTTAATTCAACTTACGCTCGATAATTCTTGCCAAAAATGTGCTCATAACGTCTTCTCTATGAGTAAAACCCATGCCATTTTTCTCAAACTTTGTCAAAAATTTCTTTTCCACATAGTCTTTCCAAAAATCGATGAAAATACATAGAGTCCCGTGTAAAATTTAAGGGTTTAGCCCTGTTCAAGTTCAAAACCAGTATGGTTCCCTATTAAAATTTTGAAGGAAATTCAGCGATTTTGAGTCAAATTTTGTGCGCGCGCAGAAATCGAACGTTCTATGGTAGGTTGGGATACGCCTTTTGCACTAAAAGGTCACGTGACCACAACCCCTTAAATCCCAAGCACCAATGTCAAAATGAACTCCAGAAATGGAAAGAACATCTTGATATTCGTAAGAAGGTGAAGTTTCTGTTCAAAATGTTTGACACACGAGAACTAAAGGACCGTTCATTTTTTATCGGGAGGGAGGGGGGCTGGTGGTTTTTGAAATTTTTGCTAAAAATTTTGTGTAGCCCCCCTTTTATTCCATAAAATTTTCACTTGGCCCCCCTCATTTAGTCCATGTTTTGTGTGACCCCCCTCCAACATATCATATTTTTCCTATGGCCCCGCTTTTCATAGCCAAATTTTTTGCCCCCACCCCACCCCCAATAAAAAATGAACGGTCCCTAACATGAAATATCAAATCGAACATTTTGTGTGGGAAAATGAGCTGTACAACAAGAGCTTGCTGTCCAGCACATTTTCCCACACAAACAAACTTTGAATAAAATTTTGAATCCATGATATTTCTCCTGTGTCAAACCTCAGCTCTCCTTCCAGTGAACGTTCCCATGGTGACTCAGCTAGCTCCAGTCTCACTCTTTCTTTAGTTACCAGTCCAAGAAAACAACTCACTACTTCTCACTGACTACTTCCATTTCGTTTTCGTACCGCCGATAAACTTAAGACTGAAATAAATCGCTGCAAATTAATCATACAACTACAGCTGGGTCATAATATGGAGATTAAAAACTGGCAAGCTCCTCTATCTAGCGTCAAAGAACGTAATCTGTTCGCTTTCGAGAACTCGAAGTTCTGTGATGTGGAGTTCTCTGTCGTTGATAGTAATGGACATCAAGGAACTATCCCAGCTCATAAATATATGTTAGCTATAACTAGTCCTGTATTCGAAGCCATGTTCTACGGTTCACTAGCAGAAACTGTACGAACAATCGACATCCCAGACTGCACCAAAGAAGGACTCCAGGAGATGCTACGTTATGTGTATACCGACGAGGCGATCATAACTGCAAACAATGTCATGGAAATCCTTTATCTTTCTAGGAAATACAGTATGGCATTTCTAGAAAAGAAGTGCAATGATTTTATTTATGATGAAGTCAATCCAGAAGATGTTTTCCTTGTTCTTCCACAAGTCCAGAAACTTCAAAACCACACTCTTGAGCAAAGATGTTGGGACATTATTGACATGGATACAAAACGAGCAGTTGGATCTGAATGCTTTCTTGACATATCTCGCGAATTACTACGTCAAGTTCTATCGAGAAACACTCTGAATATCAAGGAACTCGAACTATTCAAAGCGCTTGATCGATGGGTTTGTAAAAAGATAGCAGATCGAAACCTAGATAAAGATGGCAACACCAAGCGAGAAATCCTTGGTGACGATGTCGTACGACTTATAAGGTTTCCCACGATGACAAAGACTGCCTTCGCTTCTGACGTACTCGATAGCGAAATCCTCAACAAGAGTGAAATAGCAGAAGTTTTTAAAAGATTTTGTTCGCTGGAGCCAACTACATCGATATTTAATACCACACCAAGGACAGGACCAGTTGAACAAAGACGACGACGATCTCTAAGTCGAAGTCCTACTAGCCCAAGTCGAAGAAAAAGTCGGGGTCGAAGACTCGCAAGTCTTAGTCGGAGAAGAAGTCGTAATCGAAGCCGTAGTCGAAGTTCAAGTTATGACCGTAGCCGTAGCCGTAGCCGTAGCCGTAGCCGTAGCCGTAGCCGTAGCCGTAGCCGTAGCCGAAGTCCAATGCATTTAAATTTCTTTGACCTCAGTGACAGTGACAGTGACACTTAGGCTGTTAATGCTTATGTTTATACACCTATCAATGTTTGCGACGTTGCTTGCAACGGGGAAATCGCACCGTGTGTCAACCGGATGCAAACTGTTGCGCGCGACGTCGCCGGAGACGTTGCGAAAGTAGAAACGATTTCTTAGTTTCTCCTTTAGCGTGCAACAGTTGGACAGGACAGGTAGGCACGCATCGCATTCGTTTGTGTACTAACCTTTGATAGCCACCTGTCCGTGAAGGGCTTGGTTACTTAATTCGATAGTCTTATCAAATATATTCAATTCGATGATAAAATGCAACTTGGACGGTCTGTTTCCACTGTAAAATCCATCTCTTGGCAAAGGCTCGATTCTGCCGAGGGCCAATTTCCTGAAGCTCGAAGTTCCTGCTCAATGTGCTACCATTACGACTCCAGACAAACCTTCTTGTTCGGGGGCAAGAATACTGAAGGCAATGCATTCGATGATACAGTGTATTCTTTGACAATAAATCGTACAGACGATGGTTCTATCAATACAAAGTGGAAAATATTAGAAGACTGTAGTGGAAAGTCACCAGGTAGCAATTCAAAACTTTTGTTCAAAACCACCCGAAACCCAATTTCTAGTTTTACTTAATAAAACTATAATCAGATATGGTACTATTTTGTTTAGTCATTAATGACTCAGGAGCCAGTGTATTCATACCACAATAAATGATTATTATTTATCTGAAGGGGGGGTGGGGTGGGGTGGATGGGTGAGAAAATGAAGGGGATTTTGATTTTGATTTGAGATTTTGCTGAGTTATCAAAGGGGACCTTGAAATTCACAGACTGAAGTTAAATAGGGGGTCCTGAAAAAAATCTCTAGATCTAAGGGGGGTTATATGAAAAAAGAACAACAGTTTACCACTCAACCACATCTCCCCTTCGATAAATGATGGAAAGCACCTAAAATAAACAGGTATAATCAATCAGGATTTGAATAAATTCTCTTTGTGAAATTATTTTGTACTAAGTAATAATTTTTAAGTCTTAAACTAAAACTTAATCAAAAAATAATGCCTGTGGGACTACTGCAAAAGACTGTCTTTCTACTCAATTTTCAGGATTTATAAATGGTCATTCATCTGTTTGTGTTGGGGACAAATTGTTCATTTTTGGTGGTAAAAGCAAAGATGGGAATTACCTGAATACATTGCACCAAATGGATATAAAAACACACCGCTGGAGTGAGGTGAAGACCAAGGGACAGCAACCAGAGCCAAGGAGTGGCCATAGCATGACTAGTATTGGAAATAGAATCTATGTGTTTGGTGGAGAAGGTGAAAGTGGACTGTTGAATGATCTGTATTTATTTGATGTTGAAAACAAAAAGTGGCAAGAGATGCCTACTGGAACCCTTAAACCTAGCAGACGATGTGGAGCAGCACTGTTGGGCATGAGAAACACTAATGACGATGGTGATCTATTGTGCTTGGTATTTGGTAGTGATAAAGAGGCCCAAATAGATGACCTGTTTACTTACAGTAGTAAGACCAAGGAATGGTATGAACGACCAAGCAGAGGTGACCTACATCATGGGAGAAGTTACTTTCTCTCATGCCTTTTGATGGCTGGGAAAATCCTGATGTTTGGAGGCAAGTTGACATAAATTCAATATAGCTTGTATAATATAAAAAATCTGACAGAATGGGTTTTGATCCAAGCTGGCTGTCCAGAGGTAGACTGCATAGCTGCCCTTTGTTGGGATCCCTGGGGATTTTGGGGGAAATCAATCAGAGACTGTTCATTAATTATCCCTTGGGGGGGGGCGGGAGGAAAAGTAGGGGGGACTTTGAAAAATTTTCTCACAAAAAAGGGGGGCTTTAATGGTTTTTGCCGACTTAGAGGGGGGTTGTTTTTGATAGAATAGGGGGGCTGTGAAATTTTTCCCCTTCCCCTCCTACTTTTCCTCCAGTACCCCCCCAAGGGATAATTAATGAACAGTCCCTTAACTATGGTCATGCTTTGAGTGACAGTTTTTTTTGGGGGGGGTTCCTTGTCACCATGTAATATTCAATTGGTTTGATATAAACTTGCACACTTTCATCTCTACTCACACATCTTTTCAATATTCCATGGAATCTCACACTTTGTCACACAATACATAAGAACTTGTCAGTGTTCCACAGTCCCTTCAAGCATTACATATGAATTAATTTCTCAGTTTGCAAATTGTGTGCATTCCTACATCATGATAAATCAACCTTCCTGAATTCACTTCACTGACCTTGAAATAATGGTTTCATTTCAATGCTGGGCTTGACATTATCATACATTTGCTATTAAATATCAAGTCCAACCTTGATTTGGAATCATTATGTTGTCACTGAAATGAATCCTTGAAAGGCCTGTTGAATCCTCTTATTTACCAGTGCAAAACATTGAGAATTACCAGTACACATTTCTGTTTACAGGTACATCAACTTTGGCTAATGAAGGAAGAGTCACACCACATAATGATAGCTTTATCTACAATGTTCTGGGTGGAAGCTGGACCAAATTACATCAAGCTGGAGACAACCTACAACTTCTACCAACTCCAAGATCACACATGGCTGGATTCAAACAGGGACGTGATGCTTTTGTGGTGTATGGGGGTCTAGACCACACTGGGAAGACACTTGGAGATTTGTGGTGTGCATGCTTGGCAACATAATACTGGACAGCAAAAAGTCCATGCAATTTTAAATTACCCTTCCCAGGCAGTTTTTTCTTTTTTTTTAAAGGTTTAAAAAAAAATTTGCTTACCACATACTTCCCCTCTATACATAATATCCATCAGTGATTATGTCAAAATAAGCACACCCAAAGGGCTCCACAGACTAGTAACTGTCAATAACAAACTGGGCTGAGAACAAAGGAATTTTAGTTGTTGGCAAGTTTTAGTTATCAATCACTTCCAGTTATAGACAACTATTTCTCTAGTCTGTGGAGGCCCTAAAAGCTTTAAAAGTCATCAAGTTACAAAAAATATAAATTATTTTCCATTTGTAATGGCTAAAGCAAAGCACATAGAGAGAATCTTTTGTGGTTTAAAAGTTGAATTCCTATAATAATAGTGATGTGATTCATTAAGCTGCCTTTGGGTCCAGGATCTTTAAAGCAACTACATTACCTTTGATTTGTATCTGCAAAATGTCTCTGCACTAGTTGGTAGGGACAGGACAGCTATGTACATAGTGGTCCAAGACATGGACAGAAAGGCATGTTGCTTCCTTCTAACTAGTTATTTTAAGACCCTGAGTGTTGGTCTAACCCAGGATTAAACCCACAACACCCTGCATAATAGACTGATGCCCAACCACCATTTGTGCCAACAGGTAATTGGCCATTTGCACTAACAGGTCACATGACCACAATCCCCTTAAATCAAGCTCCAGTGTAAAAATGAACTCAGGAAATGGAAAGAGCATCTCAATATTAGTAAGAAGGTGAAGTTTCAGCTCAAAATGTTGACACACAAGAAATGGCACAAATTATAAAATCTGATGTTTCCTAAGACTTTGTAGGGAAAATGAGCTGGATGGCACGAGATTGTCATCCAACACATTTTCCCAATACAAATCCTAATAAAATTCTGAATTTTGTATTTCATGCCATTTTTACTGTGTCAAACATTTTGAGCTGAAACTTCACCTTTTTACTAATATTGAGATGCTCTTTCCATTTCTGGAGTTCATATTGATATAGTCACATGACCTGTTAGTGCAAATGGCCTATTGGCAACATGCCAAATACATAAATAAGATTACCAGTACTGTAACTCTTTTAACAAAATACCACACATAACCATTTATTGTACAACACTGTCCATAAGGTATCAGCTAACAAGGCTTCAGACAACATCAACCACCCATGCTTAATGAGTATTTACATCAGCAGTGTCATAATGCCTGAAAAAACCTTAGTTGGCAGTTTAATGTTGAAGTAAAAAGAGCAACTTATCAGTGAGTATGGAGTTTAAGATTTACCACAACTCATGTCATTCTTCCCTTTTTTCAAAACACAATACATCATACCTTGTTTTGAATGTGTGTTTCTTTGAGGTATATGCAGTACTATGATTTCTTTAAGTGAATTTTGTGCAATTGTGTAGAAAAGTAAGTAAAAAGATTGTGAAAATTTCAGATTTTGAAGCCAAAAATTTTCATTACAGCTTGAAAAATGAAAAAAGACCAAGTTGAACAAAGAAAAGAGAAAGGAATGTTGATCAAATTCTAAATTTTCAGGACTCAAATAACTAGCCATCTATAGAGAACTTAAAAGTTGAACACCATTACTAAGAACTTTAAATAAACCTTTGATAAAAGTAAAGGTTTTTAGAGTTACTTTAATGAGTGCACTGAAATTGAAATTGTGTTAATTCTCTAGGAGTCTAAACTATTATAACTCTTCCTTTTCCTTTGGGGTGGCTTCATCACCCTCTTGCTCTTCTATGGGAGGTTCTTCAGTGTCTTCTTCCTCCTCCTCTTCTGGGAATTCCTCCTGTGATTCATCGTAAGGTGGCAAGGGGTCCTCTTCCTCTTGTTCTTCCTCTTGTTCTTCCTCCTTCATTTTGGTATCACTTCTTTTTAAACCATGAGACTCTATCAAGTGCTTGATACTATCTCTGTTCATTTCTGCTACGTCAACTTTCTGTGAAAGGCATATAATTCGGGAATCACTTAGAGTGATTTTACTGTACTTAAAACACAGTTCATTAGACCTTTCTCGCACTGTGGCCATATTGACTGAAACAATACATTTTGCCCATTAAACATTGCATTCAAGTACTTCAGAACAAGTTCAGCCAGGCAAAATAAATTTTATTCTCACTGGAATAAATCTGGAGAAGAGCCTTTGTCAAAACAAAACAAAACAACCAAACAGGCAAACTGGGGTCTACTACAGAGTGCAATACACAGTACATCCCCAAGTTTATCAAGTAGAATAGACCTTATTCGCTTGGGCATAATGTTTTCCCAATTCAGACCTCTTGGGAATAAGATTCTTTGTTTGAGGTTTATCCATATTAATGTGTCTTCTGAAGCATCACCATTAAACAAAGGAAAAAGTTCCAAAGGAATGACACATGAACTGTATTGGGAAAACAAATATGCCCAAGTAAATAATGTCTATTCAAGAACTAAATAGACCAATCTCAGTCAGCAATTTATACATTTGACAATAATACACATCTGCCATGAGAAAAATTTTTTTCCTAGCAACAAGTGGAACTGTTATGAAAAAAATTTTAATTTTTTTTTATAAATTAGGAAAGAAAACATGATGTGTGTTTGTTTACCTTGACTTCCTTTCCTTCTTCATCATAAAGATGCATAACAGGATCTGCCCCAGGAATATACTTGATTCTTGCATCATGACTTTTGGTGTTAAGGCTTTCATTGGTAAATCATATGAATGTGTAATGACAAGGCAGCACTCATTATTCTTGGTTTTCATTTGACATCATGGTGGAAATGTTGGTGTACATTTACAGTTAACAAAATATTTTCTTATCAGCTTGTTTTGTACACCAACATGGCTGCTACACCTTTGTGATTCTATTCCCACAGGAACGCATGAAAGCCACATAATAGAAAGTTTCATGTAGCAGCTTCTATCTTGCAAGTAGGACTAGAATGTGCAGCCAAACTGGCACTACTAAACAAACGGCAAAGTTTGGCCACTAAAGTTTGTAGCTTTGCAACAATAAATTTTTGCCTTTTTAAAAACCCATTGAGTGTTGTAAGTCTCTTAATACCATAGCTATTGTTTACTTAAAGGGGTACTAGCATCAAAACTGTTTGTGTGATGTCATACATTCAACCTAAGCATTCAGCTCCATACATTTCTTTATATTTTGTTTCTTAAACAATTTTATTTCTTTAACACTAAAAGTTTGTGTGCAGGAGTTTTCTTACATTGTTTAGACTAAGGATTCATTTTCTGACCAGTTTTCTTCAATGTAGAACATTTATGTTGAGATATTTCAATTACAAATTACCTGCTCTGTGCATTAACCCTTTTATCACAATGAATGAAAAAACTATATCAGTGAACTTCAAGCTTTGGAACATTCTCTGACAACAACAGTGAAAAAAATTTGAATGGGATAGAAATCGAAAAGAAAACATAGTAAAAAAAAGATAACAGATGAAATCATAATACCCAACAATTAAAAATTTCCATTGAGATGTTCACAAACTGTTGTCAATCATAAATTGTTACATTTAAGGATACTAGTAAGGGAGATCATTGTGAATAAAATCCTTCACCTAAAGATAAGAAAAAAAGAATTAATAAATGAATGAAAGTAAACGGGACCACATGGTTCAAAATAACATTTATGTTCTGAAAAACATTTTTCATATTATGATCAATTAATCACCAGGGCCCGGTTGTTCAAAGCCTGATTAGCCCTAATCCTGGGTTAACTCTATAAGTTTTGTTAAGAGTTAAACCAGGATTAGCTTTAATCGGGCTTTGAACAACCGGGCCCAGCAGTTTTAAAATTGCTGGCTATCACTGGTGTCCTGCTGCTATTTTGAATCCTGTACCATCTTACAATATGGTATCCAGAAAACACAATTCCTGCTTCAAGTAGGACTGAATTTCCAAATCACATCCCATGAAAGTCGTATAGATTTAAGATGGAAGTACTTAAATATGCAATCTCAAAACCCTCCCCACATCTCAACTCGTGCTAACACTCATGTGGGAACTAGAATGTGAAAAGCTTGCAGCACAAACATGGTTATGACACAGTCAAGACAAAAAAATCACACCAAAATTCTAGAAAACACCACAGTCATGGCAAGGCATGATTTTCACAATCACATGAAACCTGCTCTAACATGAAATAACAAGGCTTTTTAAGTAAACACACAAAGATTTACACATTACATTTCTCTTACCTCTGGAAGGCTATTCAATCGTCATCCACCACAAGTCTAAAATAATAGAAAAAAATTATTTAATCTTAATCAATATTCTTGGAAAAACTGTTCAAATGAGTTCAATAATTTAATATGCTGTTTGATTAATGATCAACTGTTTTCTTGAAATAAATTATTGTAAATTGGGGACACTAATGTGTTTGTATAATAAAAAATGCAAACAAACTAGATTTTCTACTGCTTATTTATAACACAGAAAACGTGTGAATTATTACTCATAATAAAAATAACATAAGCTTAAGTAATGAAAGAGGTGTTGAAACAAAAACAGCTTCTTGAGAGGACCATAACAAAAAAATAAAAAATAAAAAGAGGAAATAAACATATATATATATATCATCTCAGACTTCATGCCTATCACTAAAATACCTCCTTCCAAATGCTGCAAACTTTACAATAATAAAATAATACGTTTATATTTTGCATTATTTTCAAGTTTCTAGACAAAGAGAAAGTGTCCAACAAACCTCAAGTCTTGCACGAACAACAGGAACTTTAGGCTTCTCGCCAGCACTTTCTTCGCACAGACCAACACAAATAAGGCTAAATATACCTAGTATAATAGCCACCTTGTTCATGGTGCTATTTTTTAGCCTTTCAAGGCTAATATTTGGAGATTTTTGAGGTGTTGTTTTTTTTTAATGTTTTTGTTCCTTCTTCACAAGTTAGAGAACACGTCAGTGAACCAGGAAGAGGACTGGGGACTGGTTGGCCCGAGACTTCTCTCGGCCGTGTTCAAGGTCTGCTGCTGATCCGCAAAACACGTTCCGTTATCACAGTGATGTGTGCATCCCCTCCAGGGATATGTGTATCCCTAGTGATATAAATTCTCATAAAGATCCCCCATACGCTCTCCCAAAAAATCCGCCTCGGCTAATAAGCTCCTCGCTAAAATACATTCCTTGTCTGTAGTTTTTCAAGACTTCCCTTAAGTAAAAAATGAAATTTCGTTCAGCCCCGCTTTTTTTGTCCCTTTTTCCCCAGGAATAAATAATGAAAAGTCCCTAATGGCCTAATAGAAAGTAAAGTGCTGCGGGCAATTAACTTCAACTGTGCTCAGCGATCTGAGATTTGTTATGAAAACCACACTCAATAACAATCAGTGAAACTTTATTAAATAATGCGCGCAGGTTAAAAAATTTGACAGCCAAAATTAATTTATTGGGTTTCATATCCTTTTCTTTCTCGGAAACGCTTGAGATGATATATGAGCTCCAAGCAAAGGATCGTATTCCCAAGAGGATTACATATTGTCTGAAATGGGAAAACATTTAAAAAAGGTCTCCTGGATGGAATTTAGCGCACAGCCAGCCAAAACAATCGAGATAGCTTCCAGTACTTTCATCCCAGACTCGTTCGTATTCAAACACAGGCAGCCCGTCGAAAATAGTATCGCTGCTCGCAATATGAGCCCAAGAGTCATTAAAAAGTGCTATATTGAATTTAAGTTTATCTTGTCAGGAGCAGACCCTGGATTTTTTTCTATTGGAAGGTGTATCTGCAGTATTTGTAGTATTATTTGCGAGTGAAAGGCGGGGCAAATAACAGGAGTTAGGAAGGGAACTTTCCTGTCCGGCCTTACGGGATGTACAGCCCCAACACCTCCCCCATAAATTCGCCCTTGACTAGACTCCAATCTTCATTTATCCTAACAAAATCCACAACAAGCTTATCCAAATAATCCAGTTGGTTGCAAAGCCAGCTTTTGACCAGTGACTTGTCATTGCAAAATTACTAGTTGCGCATGCGTATGCTCGTGTTGAAGAAGTTATGGAATCTTCATTCATCCAAGGCTCCCATCGTCGAAGCTTCCTGGCCAACCTTAAACAATCGGGGTCTTCAGGCTTTAAAAGGTATTTCACGACAGTTGCGTTGAATTCTTTAAGTCTAGCAAGCATTTTTTGAACAATGTCGGGATATTTAGCTTTTAAATCGTGTCTTTCTTCCGGATCTGCTGTGATGTTGTAAAGAGCGACGTCAACGAAGGGAAGTCGGTCATTGGGAAGCTAGACGTACAGAGATAAAAAAGAACAAAATATACGAAGTTAACCAAAATTTATTACAAATTTATCAAGAGAAAGACAGCGGGAAAATCGATATCCAAGGAAAAAAAAGAAACAAACTAAAGACCGGAAGACACACGGTAAAATTGTTGCGCGCAACATTGCCTTCCGCAGGATTTTAATCACGTATACCAACTTTACCTGCAACAAAACATTTATTCAAAGAAGGAACTAAAACTATGATTATCATTCTGGCCAGCGCTACACCAAGTGTCGCATAGTCGTTCTGTCTACAAGCATTTGCCAGCAACGTTGTAGACGTGTTCACAATAGTAACAAGCCTATATTGCTTGAAAGGAATGATATTTCGGTCCGTATGGCCGTTGCTTATGAGAACAAAACATATGCGAGAATTCGTAGTAGCCTGCAGAAAAAGTAGAAAGTTGCCTATACGTAGCCTGCGCGTTGAACAAACAGTTTGTTTGGATGCAACGCAGGCTATCTGTAAAGACGACGTTCTGTGGCGACATTAAACTTCAAAGTTCCTCCCACCTACTAAAGCACGTTATTGGACGAGTATGATTTGATGTGAGGAAATGCGGTGACAGCAAATTGAGGGGTACAGTAAATATTATGGGTTGGTCAATCGAATACAGTGACATTTCGGCCTTAGGGCCGAAGTAAAAAAGACGACGAATATTTTTTAAACATAACAGCATGAAAAAAGAAGAGCTCTAAATTCCCTAGGATGCTATCAATGGTCACCCATCCGAGTACTAACCCAGCCCTGTAGGACTTGACTCACTATCGAGAAAGTACAACGCATTAGACCATTCGTCTATTGCTTTCAAAGAATTACGACAACAATGCATGCCAAAACAATGCACCACAATGAATAGGTTATTTTGCTCTTTCAAATCGACGTGAACCGTGGTTAGAGCAAGGGGTTGGTCGTATATGGTCTGGGGGCCGG
>WUAP02129477.1:0-14191 GCA_015163945.2 Stichodactyla helianthus | reverse complement strand
CCTAAAATCAAACTCTAGCTAAAATACTCCCTTCATCTCATCACTTCGTTGGCACATTCAGATTCCTTTTTAAGAACTAAAGCTAGGTCTCAATTTCTTTACTGATAAGTATGACTAGTGCTTATGCTTATGTCGCTTGTGAAGACCAGGCTTTATGGATACCAAAAAAGGACAAGTATAAACGTTTTTCACGAGAATAACTGACCGATGAATATTCAATCCACGCCCTTCGCTCTTCACACCCTTCGACAGCAATTTTTCTATTCTTATGTCTGAAAAAACTGCAGACAGAATAATTTCTTTTCCCGGCTTTTTTACGTATAAAGATTTTTTATCCCATTTGTTTTCGCTTTGATTTCTTATCCGAGTGAAGGATTTGGAGTTGAACATAGAAATCGCCAACTTTTTTACTTGTATACTTGTACTTTAATTCAGTCATAAATTTGTTAATTTGCTACATAATTATAATACTACCCTTTCCTTTAATTTAAAAGTAGGCATTGTGAAGTTCTGCAACTTTACGGATCATGTCTTTGTGGTTGGCATATAAGTCGATGTTGCCAGAGACTTCGGTCCAAGCGACAGCGCCGGCATCATCGCCCGCTTTAAGCTTGAATTTATCAAAAGCTTTTCCGGTTTCGTCATGGAAATTCATGGCTGATGACTCCATCCAGGCGTTGTCCGTGTTTCTGGGATCGTCTACATAGTCTTTGTAAATCTGTGAGACAAAAGAAAATCCTCAGTTTTCTTTAGAGACGAACTCTTGCAAGCATTTAAATGGCTTCCAATTCAAAAGGTGTTTTGATTGGATGGTGTTTATTTTCTCGCTTCTTGATTGGCTTATAACGGAAGCCTTTTGAGAGTCCCGTTATATAAATTTCTCATTTCTTCGGCATAAGAAATATAGTACTGTTTCGAGTTGTTCGACTAAGTTCCGTTCTAATTCTAAAGGCCCCGAAATTCTGTTTTTTTCCCTCGTCCAAACGTTGGGTGAAAACTAATTTTTTTTTTTTGCTTTGGTATTTTTCATTTCAACCTTTTATTACATACGATTATTTTACAGTGGATCAAATTATGCTTTATCTTAATTCGGAAGAAATGTTTTCCTAGTTAAAGCATCCCCCTAACGATGCAGTACATCCAAGAAAATGCATTTTCTACAGTGCTACAGGTAAAGCAAGAGCTCCTTCGAATTCGGCTGCTTTTGACCTGAGAAACGGAGAATAAATTCAGTACCTCAACACCAGATTTAAATCTCTCTGTCAAGGCAGCTTGTAGCTCTTTCTTCTCTTGTACTGATGCCACCATTGAGTTCAGAGCTTCTTCGCCGAATTCTTTCTTTAGGGTATTCGTAACGGTGTCTCCAGGATCAACCATCCCCTACAAAATCAAGGTATTTTTTCCCAATTTATTACGACTTTTCACATTCAATAAGAGAACTTGTTCAAGCCAAGCTAAGTCACAGGGTATGGGATGGGCAGCCCAGAGGCAATTAACATAGGATCTTGCTCCTTGGGGCAAGTATTTGACAAGTACATTCTTCCCCAGAGGAGGGGAATTTGACACTTGAAAGAACAAGAGAGCCTGAAAGGGAGGCAAAATTTGACCTTTGTTAGAGTTCTAGAGGTAGGGAAATTGATTCTGCCATCTCCAAAACTGTCAATTTCCCCTGGATCTTCTCCCCTAATCTAAATATTGCTAGCCGCATAAATATGGAAGCCATTAGCATGTTGTGCAATATGAAACCAGCAGGCCATGCTCATACGAAATCCTCTTCATTTGGTTTTCACTTACTCCAGGTATGGCCCACTGTCCACAATCTTTTCTTTTTATGGCTACAAATTCAAGAACTGGCTTATCATTTCTGTAGAATTTCTTTCCCTCATCTGTATGCTTCCATCTGGTAATACATAAGACAAACAGTAAATTTTATGTGCGGTTAACTCCAAATTCTGCCAATGCTGGGGCTAGTTCTTGGTGTGCAGATGAAGTAGGGTTGAATTAAAGATTTCTATAATGTGACAACAGAGGAGTCAAGTGGACTGCCTGGGAGAGGGGAGGGCTCCTCTGTAATAAAATAAAATGATGTGTGCTGCTGTTTTGGGCACCTTAGAGAATTCTTTTGTTGCCACACCCACCAGGACAAAGCTCAGGCACCTTTAAGGGGCCATTAGAAACATTTCTGAAGCACCCCACCTACTAAAAAAGGGAGTTCCTCATCCTGAAGGTTTAGACTTCCAATATTTTTTCATGGGAAAATGAAAAGTAGGAAGAAAATGAAAAATGTTACCCTGCCATCCTCCTTGAACCCCCCCCCCAGAAAACAATAAAATAGGAACTTCATAGATTGATACAAACATTTCATCTCAAAACCCTTTCATTAAACCCACCCTAAAACACACTGAAAACAGACTTTTAAAGTCTGAAAACAATGACTTAAGGGACAAGAGATGAGTTATTAATTTTGTGTCATTAGTACAGTGATACTTGTACGTGCCTGGTAACAACAGGGTCAGCTGCATGGTTTGGTCCCCAACGACCTAAAAATCCACGTCCTGTCACTCCTGTCCTTCCTCTAGGATTCCTGCCACCAAAATAATAATAATTAGAAAATTTCTTTTTACTGCATGGATGCTTTATGATCCTTTAATGGCAAAACACACTTGTTGGGGGGTTAATTTGTTCATGTCCCTCTTAGAGTAAGTTCTTCAAAAAATGGTATTGGGCATGCATCAAAATACCATATTCAGTAAAAATCTAAATTTGGACAGATTGTAAATATCAGTGAGTCAGACTTTATATTAAGAGATAAATATATATCGCTAAATGCAACTTTACCTTGGAAATCCATCCTTTATTTCATATTTCCCAGTGTAGCTTGTTCTGTCAACATTGTAAGCTTTGTCAAGTTCATTAAATTTCAGTGGTGGGTCAGCAACTGTTTTGCTAGTGAAATCAAAATATCAAAGAATTACAAAGGTGAAACAATGTGTAAATATAAACATTTTTCTCCCTCCACTCCTCCAGGTGATAATGGGTTTCATATTCTTCAGCTAGTAACTCCTTAATTACATTTGGGTTATCTAGCATTGATCTCAAAACATTCACAACAGACCACCCAGACAGCCAATGGTTCACTGTGTTCTGCATCTCATCTTCCCTACCCCCCTCTAACAACAGAGCTGAGGGCATTCCTTTTACCAGGTTTTTCAACTATGTCTCCTAGCTCCCCTCCCCACCCCCACCCCCCAAAAAAACTATTTAACAATACATGTATTATTCAAAGACTATTTGGGAAGACTCCCTAGGGTTCCCATTGTTTATTTTTGACATATAGCTATTTCAATTAACGTTGTTGCTGAAAAAAGCCTAAAGGCTAAAGGCTTTTAATTATCTTTTGTTTACTAACAAACTTCACTGTAGGCTATCTAAGAAATTAAGGATATATTTGTCCACATTGTAGAATTTGCAAGAATACAGTGAGTTTCTTATATTTGTAATAACGTCACTGTGGAAAAAAATTTTCATGATTCCGTTCTCAAAGCTGTAAGTCTTTAAGCTTTTTTCAGCGACAACGTTAACTGAATTAGCTATTATGTATTTATAATAACACAAATATAATGTGCACCCTGGTTGGCTAAAATCCTATGATGCCTTCCCCTTAATGAATCCTATTGTCTCTCTCTTAGCTCCCTATCCCCCTCTACTGTGGAGCCAAAAATGCTTGCTCCACCTGACTATGCACCTGCTCCCACTCTAATAGACCTTATTCATTCTTTTCCAATTATACAGGTCACATGTCATTCCTTTGGGGCTTTTTCCTTCATTTAATGGTAACACTTGAGAAGATACATTAATATGGATGAACCTCAAACAAAGAACCTTATTCCTAAGAATTATGTATTTGGAAAACATTACCCCCAAGCAAATAAGGTCTACTAATTAATAAATGGTTCTGTACTTTCTGCAAAAATAGGGTACCTTATATCAGGGTCAGCATAAACTGGGCCAGACAAGATGCGTTTAGAGGTGTATAGGACAGGTTTGTAATCTGGATAAGCTACATCCCATGCAACAAATTCATCTGGGACAGGAAATCTTTTGATGTCAGTGTTTGGGTATGTAGTTCCTCTTGCTTTTGTATGCATCTTTGCACTACAAACTTGATGATTAGAAGAGACTGTAGGTAAAAATTAAAAATAAAAGAATATGAAAGAATGGATGGGATCTCAATTTCAATAGACGTCCATATCTTCCCAGTTTTTCATTTATTTTTTGATATGATTGAAATTTAAAATTCATTTGGTGCCTTTAAACATGTTTTGTTTTCCTGTTTGATCCTTCTTAAAATGTACCAAAAAAACATGGAATAAACAGCTGTTAATCATATCCGACTGACTATGACCAATTAATCTTAATTAATATTCAATTTTTTTCAGATCTAGAGACATGCAGTTTTCATGCAAATACTTAGTAGCTTTTGGACGTGACTACCTTAGAAACATTAATTATTAAATGCAAATATGCAGAAAGTATATTTGGAATAACAAAGTTTTACATAAATAATTTATAGAAAAAGGAATTCCTAGTGGCTATCAGTTAATTATGATCATAATTACAGTAGCTACAAACACGCATGATTGTTAATAGACCAAATCACTTTGGGTGTAATATTTACCAAATTTAAGATCAACTGTCATTCTCTTGAGAGCATGATTCTTTGTTTCTTGGTAATGCTTGAGAAGATACATTAATATGTATGAGCCTCAAACAATGAATCTTATTCCCAAGAGGATGAAACGTGGTCTGAAATGGGTAAACATTATCCCCAAGGTGATTAAGTCTTTTCAATGGACCAAATCTACTTATGGGCATATTTGTTTTCCCATTTCAGATCACATGTCATTCTCTTGGGTATTTTTCTTTGTTTCTTGGGAGTGTTTGAGAAGATACATTAATATGGATGAGCTTCAAACAAGGAATCATATTCACAAGGGATTTGTTATGGAAAACATTACACCCAAGTGGATTTGGTCTATTGCCTTCCCAGTCTGTCAACTATAGTTTCCTTCACATCCAGTTTTAGTGTCATCATGAATGCTAGGTATTCCTTGGAACACCTGACATGAAGATGACAATAAACCAGGTGCAAAGGAAACTATCTTAACTGGGGCCAATCTGAATTCCCAGGGGAATTCAGGCCATTGGATCAGCAACATTTCACTATATTCCTTGGGATGGAAGCATTTTCCTATTCTCACAGACGCTGAATTCCAAGTTCCTGGTCCAGCCACTGTGGAGCTGGGGGGGCTAAAAATATGAACATAGCTCTTTTTCTTTTTTCAATATGCTTAATTTTCAAATGCCAGCCCCCCACTTTTCAATATGCTCTGCTGTCCCTGTGGTCATGCCTGAGCTGGGTTTGGGGGGGGGGGGGGGGGGGCGGGGGGTGTTGTTACACTCGTCTTTTGACTAAGACCGCTTTTTAAAAAAAATTTAAAAATCCTATTCGCGTTTTTTTTATATTTTTTTAATTTTTCAACGCCCCCCCCCCCCTTTTTTAATGGTCCCGGGTGCCTTGGGGGTCGGGGGGGGGGGGGGGGGGGGGGGGGGGGGGGGGGGCAGGGTGTGTTGTTAACATTGACTGTTGCATAAGACTGCTATTTGAACAAAATTTCAAAATCATACTAGCCTGTTTTTAATACTTATCTCACAACAACCTGCTTTGCCCAAACTGTCAATGTCGAATTCTAATTAGCATTTTACATAAAGAGAAAGTCATCATAATGTCATATGCTTTGAAATGAGAAACTCTTTCTTGCTCTTTGGGCAGATTATACTAAGCTTGAATTTACTGTAGTCTGCATTTAAGCTCGCAATTGACTTATACATTTTATTTTTTCAAAGGACATTGCGAAATTTTTGAACGCTGTGAAACAAGTGCATAATTCCACGCACACCATTACAAGAAGCTTCCAGAACATCAAAACTAATTTAGATATCTTCAAAATCTTTAAAGAATTTTAACAATTTAGACCTTATAATATAATAAAAATTTCCACACAGTTAAACCTGGCCTGCTGTACAATAAACTTTTGGTTTCATTACCTTAAAACTTAATAATATACGCTTAGTATAAATTTATTTTCGAACTCAATACACAAATAGTATTCGAATGATAAAGTCGCAAGGCCGAAAAATACAATCAGATAAGAAAACATTTTCTAGAGAATCTAACGTAGATATGAGCTGTGGCAGGATTGCCATACTCACCAAAATAAGCAGCTACTGCGGAAGAAGCGATCAGTACTCCAATGCTAAGGTTATTGGGGCGCAGCAGTTTCAACATCGATCGCGTTCCAAACAAAGACTTGCTTCGACAAAACAGATCAAGATGACGGGCAATCAAGCGAAAGCCGAGAGCCACTTCAACCCAATCTAATTTTACCTACATTAATAAGAAAATTTTAGACATTTACAGCGATCGGAACTAAATATTATATTTTTGAAAGAGAAATTCTAGTTTCACTTTTGTTTTCAAACAGACGCCTAAATATATTCCTAAATATTGACTTTAAGAGACTCGTCCTCAGGTCCTTCGCAGAGCCCTGAAACCACAGTGATACCAAGTAAAGTTCCGGTAAGGAAAAAATTTAGACAAGTGAGAAATTTCAGGTTCAATTTCAATATTTTCTTTTCTTCGCATTTTGTTTATAAAACTGACGAAAATTTTCGTTCGATATATAAGATATGAAGAAAATGTTAGAGTACTAAGAACTTTAATTTGTGCGTGACGTCATTCTCAAAAAAAGATTTCCCATCCCTATAAGTTATTTCTGAAGCTAAATGTATAGTATTCGAAAGCTTCCCCATATTCGCTTTCGTTTGAAATTTCTAGGATTAACTTAGTTCGTGAATGAGTTACCTTATGTAGCTGATAAGTCCGAGAAATTGTCGTCGCTTGTTCTCTGACTTTTTCTGTTTCTTTTTCTTTTGCGACTTCCTCACTTTCCCACTTCCTGTATTTAAGAACAACTTGCTATTATTCTAAAAGCTAGTAGGGAACGCGTCCCTTCAAAGAGTAACGCATTTTAATGTGATTAATGAATGCCGTTAACTTACTCCGCGGTTTATTAAGACCTATCAACTGTGAGCAGAAATTTCGGACCACTGAAACGTCTGAATTCCATACTTTGCGCTCAAAAGAGGCGCTCTTCCCATATAGAGATAAATGTAAAGTGAATGCGTTCGGTGTGTATATAGATAGAGAGAATAAGGAGAAAAATAACATTATTAAGCCTTTATTCTCTCTTCCCATATAGAGATTACTTTTATTAGTATATAAAGAATTGGTCAAATATGGATCGCTTAAAGGGTACAATAACACCCTCTAATAGCAATAGCGTCTTATAAAGATAGCATTTTCCCTTCCGTTCGCGTTACTCCCAAAATGAGCGTGACTTGTTTCATGTCACCCGACCCCTTGGGGTACAAGTCCTTACATGCGTCAAGCGCGTGCTCTGTGAACCTTTGATCCTTCGAAAAAATCTCCCCCCCCCCAAAAAAAAAAAAAATTCATAGGCTAAAAAAACAGCCTGAGGATTATATTTGGCATAAAGGAATAGTTTTTGAAATTTTTTCTGTCGAAATTAAATTTGGTAAAAATCTAATAACCTTGGCATTCGGAGATGGATATCACGTGGTCTAGTGACTGCTGACCAATCACGGGCGTCTCTAGGCTCATGAGCTCATTGTTTCGTACAAATCTTCGGGTTTTCTCTCAATTTTACTTCATTTTTACTCAAATTTTCGACGAATTTTTAACCGATTGTATGTCTTAACCAAAGAAAAATGGCTGATGTGTTTCCATTGGATATCAATGATGCCGGAGAGGAAGAAAATCTCTCAAGTGACGATGAATTTCAGGTGAAAAACCTCGAATGAATGGTGGAGTTGGTGTTGGACTTTTTTGCGCTAATTCTTCAAACTCGCGGCACTACTACCGGCATTTTTGCTTTACTATCTTCCTTTTTTACACATATAGAGAATTTCAACCAAACCCATATTACTGGTTATTTATTTCTAGGGTGAGTGTGCTGACGAACCGATGGAGAACGATGAAGGGTAAGAACATAACCCCAAAACCTTCAACTTTGTGTTAGCGTCTTCATTCGACGTTTTCGAATTTTCGAGACAACATGGACTAAAATGCCACTTTTTCCTCTTATGTAATTTAATTTAAGAATGTACGGCAACGATGTCGAAACTTTAACAATATCTGAAGAAACTGTAAATCCCAAAGATGAGAAAGTTGGGCCAGAAAGCTTTGAATTGTTAAAGGTTCTTGGTAAAGGTGGTTATGGAAAGGTTAGCATGCTTTCTTCTCTGTTATATCTCTTACAAACCGCTAAATACCGTTTCTGAACAATTACACGAATTCTTTTCTTATTTTAACAGGTCTTTCAAGTACGAAAATGCACTGGCCATAACACCAATAAAATCTTCGCCATGAAAGTGTTAAAGAAGGTAAAATAATGTGTAGCAACTGCGTCTTTATTACTCATCCGTGGTAATTCGTTGGTTATTCAATGAAATTAGTGCGTAATACAAAGTATATACAGGAAGTACTGCACGGGCTCTCTTTAATGATCTATTCTTCTCAGAAATGAGGATCTTCCTGTACTTCTACGAATCAAAGCGTAGGTTTAAGGATATTCTACTGCGTAGGTAAAAAATTAGACCAGATTGATAGAGTTCCACTCAACATGGATAATTCGAATCCAAATCAAAACTCTAAGCATGATTATTACAATGTGCAGAACATATTTCGAACTTTTTTATCACGGAAAAATCAGATTGATTATCTTAAGCATTTTTGTAGAGGGTACTACTAGAATGAAAATCGAAGAAAAATAAAAACGTTTTTGTTTTACTCTTTTTATTAAAAAGCATTACGTAATTTTCACTTTTCAATTATTTTTAATTTTTTCCTTCGAGTTACATTTTGATCCTTTTTCCCCTATTTTTGCCCCTGTTTTACATTTATTTTTATTCATATTATAAAAAGGTTAGCACATTTCTCATGATAACAGTAGACTGTTTTCTACTTGACTTTGAGGTTAAAATAACAGGACCAATGTTTATTTTATTATTAAGGAATGTGAATCACATTGATTTGATATTGTCAAAACTGATTTCTCATTTTCAGTATTGAAAGCCAATCTTCAGGACTTTCACCAACTCATTTTGAAGCACGGCATAATTCAAAGCGAAACATAACCATAGTTACAATTATAGGAGCATATATAGTGTCAGACATGATCCATCATGTACTAATCAGGATGAACAACATTTTAGGGTCAAATAAACCACCAGTATCCTACTCTTACTATGACCTAGACTGTCTATACAGTGTATAACTGTACCGCAAACATAATTTTGTGTGTAAACATTTCCTGGTACATATTATATATGACATGCACTCATGACATTGAATTAACTTGATCCTAACACTAGGCTCCCAACACCATCCCCCTAAAACCACCACTGAACATGAAAGGTGTATCAGTGAACTCTTGAAGACTAACATAGTACAAGTTGACAACAAATTGGGTTTTTTAATCTCTAGGCAGCAATTATCAGAAGTCAGAAAGACACAGCACATACAAAAGCAGAAAGAAATATACTGGAAGAAGTGAAGGTACTGTCTATTAACAATGAATACAGTTGAAATGAAATTGTTAATCCATCTCAGAAGCTCTTGATCACATCAATGTGCAGTGTATCAAATTATGATTTCATGTTGAGGCAATTCATGGTTCCAACTTAAACAATACCCAACCAATCACTGTAGCACTGGTTTTCCCAGTGGTATACATCTTGTCTAACAAACACCATCATACTACCAAGGTTTCTTGCATTACTTGGGTTCGATTAAATTTCTATAGAATGTTAAAAATCCCAACAAATCAGAATCTCAGATGTGCGGTTTTTTAGCTGACTTTGTTTGGCTTGTGGGGCATAGCAACAGTAGCTATAGAGTTTCGGAACCATAAATTGTAGAGCTCTGTGTTATAAATACTTTTTAAATGCCAGAATTGCTTTCCCTGTGCTCCTTGTTTACCATTTTTGTTCATTTTGTTTGCAGCATCCATTTATTGTAGACCTAATCTATGCCTTCCAGACGGGAGGTAAACTCTACCTCATATTGGAATATTTAAGTGGTAAGTACAGTAAAGAAGAAGGAATAGCAAAAACCACTCACCCCTTGCCAAAATGCAATATTAACATGCAATATCTTCATGCATAAAATTTGCTCTACAAACTTACAGTGCATTTCACATAACTTTTGATGAGTGAGTTCTGAAGTTCAAGTCGTACCTTGGAAGTTCACAACAAACTTGGTTGGTGAATTTGGAACTCATTTTCCATGAAAGTTTGATAATTTATTAAAATCAACTTCAAGATTTACATTGACAAAGCTGCTCCACCAAAAAAAGGGTAGTGCTTTGCCTGAGGATGGCGTACAGGAGAAAAAGAAGTAGAATTTGTGAACAAGACTGAATATCTAACACATTCTTGAACTTCTGCAGCAAGTAAGTTCGAAGTTCACCAATGAAGTTCATTGTGAACATGAACTTCTGAACTTCCGTACCAACTTTGGAACTCACTCATCAAAAGTTGTGTGAAACACAGTGTAAGTTTGAAGAGTTTTTGGAATTTAATATTTTTAAAAAAGAAAGAAAATTTTTTCCTTAAGGTGGAGAACTTTTCATGCAGTTGGAACGAGAAGGAATTTTTATGGAAGACACTGCATGGTATGTACTTTATTATCAAACTGATGCCAAACTTCTACTGAAACTAGCAGACAAGTTTGCCAATGAATTTATTCAATCATTGATTATAACTGTTTGTTTGTTTTTTGTTCTTAGTTTCTATTTGTCTGAAATCTCTATGGCTTTAGAACATCTCCACAAGATGGGCATTATATACAGGTAACATACCACATCCTGGCATAGTTAATAGATTTTGAAGTTTTGAATGATGATTGTCGCAGTGAAATATATTCAATCTAAGCGATTGAAATAAATGAACATACCTGAAAAAATATCGGGCTTCAACGGGATTTAATAGATTTTAGATTTTGTGTGCAATCACTCAATCCAAAATTATATCAAAAGTGGTCTTAGATTATTAATTCAGTAATGTTTATTGAATTTAAATGGAAACTAGTGAGTAAACTAGTATGGGCTGCGTTGGTGTGTAATGAATACAATAACCAATAAAGGAAATCTGATACACCATGAAAAAAGAGAAATATACTTAATTTTACTGATGTTTCGAGCTTTCACCCTTTGTCAGAGTAAAAGACAAAGGGCGAAACCTCAAAATGTCAGTAAAGTTAAGTATATTTCTCTTTTTTCACGGTGTATCAGATTCCTTTTATTGGTTATTTTATTGAATTTCTTCACTATTGTATTCAGCAAGTTTTTATGTTGTCCTAATTTCAGGGATTTAAAGCCAGAAAACATTTTACTAGATGCCCTTGGTAAGTGAGAATCATTTGTTATTCTGACTTTAATCCCAATCCATACATTTCACCCTCGTTTTTATCATTTCTACATGTATAATGTATTCTAAGAGGAGTGCTGTCAAGGGAGAGAGTGAAGTGCACACCTCTTTATCACAACAAATTTATTTGTCTGCTTTGATAACAGGACATGTAAAGCTTACAGATTTTGGTCTGTGCAAAGAGTCTGTTTTTGAGAACAACTTGACTCACACATTTTGTGGCACCATTGAATACATGGCACCAGAAATCCTGACACGTAGCGGCCATGGCAAAGCTGTGGATTGGTGGAGTCTTGGAGCATTAATGTATGACATGCTGACAGGCAGTGTAAGTCTCAAAAATAATCCTAAAGTTCCTCTAACCCTTCAACAATATTCTCAGTATTGATTCTACATGGGGTCAGCTGTTTAATGACCCCCAAAAATTACCGGTACATAGTTTGAGTGCAGCTTCTTGAAGTTGTGAAGGTTTTTTCCATGCCATATGCTAATGATTTTGATGTCAGAGGAGTAATGTTTATTATTTAGATATCAATGAAATACCAGGATTTCTCTGGTTTCTAAAACTTGGTACACAGTGAAGATATCATTTTTATCCTTCATGTGAAGATATCACCATTGCCATGACTACCCTTGTATCAACAAATCACAAATGGCCTTAAAATTCTTCCCTGATCCTGGATATTTCATCGATATTTATAAAATAAACAGAACATTTTTTCTTCTTGTGTTGAATATCTTTCACTCGTGAGAGATATCATCGACACTCAAAGATAAAATTTGTATTTCCGTGCACCTATGTAATATCCTCTATTTATTTGTTGTTCCTTGTAATTCAAAACATGATCTAATATGTGAAAATCAACTTGCAGTAATTTCTATTATAGGTTAATCTTCTGACTTCACATGTGCATGTATGTTGTTCTAATGTTTCTTTAATTGGCATCTCTTTTAGCCACCATTTTGTGCTGAAAGTAGAAAGAAAACAATAGACAAGGCAAGTACTGAATAGACCCTTACAGCAATTCCCAAAGCAGTTCACTTTGGAGGACAAAACAATCAGTCTTCAATTCTCACAAGAATAAAATTCTGTTGCGGTATTCCAATTAACTGAACTGCTTTGGGAATAGCTGCAAGAGAGTGATGATTTGTTGTGTACCAAAGAACTTTTCTAAGAGCTATGAGTAAGATGCTTCTTAAATTCAATTAATCTTTGCCAGTTATATAAGTTTCATATATAATAAATGATGGTTCCTCCTTCCTCATTCTTTCACTTTATTTCATTCCAGATTTTAAAAGGAAGGCTGGTTCTTCCTCCATACCTTACACCAGAATCTAAAGACTTCCTTAGAAAGGTTCGTCATTTACCTCTAAACAACAAGCAATATACAGCACATAGGTCAAAACATCCTCAGATATCTAAAGAACACCTCATGCTATATATGCATCATTGACCAATGTTTGTACTCTTCTTTCTTATGATAAGTAAAACATTTTGTTTTGGCTCATTTGAATCAAATTTGAGGGCCACTTCGAATGAACACAATAGTTTTCATGTTCAATGAAGGATAGTAGCAAGCTGTTGTATTTATTGCAAAGTGCCCCTCACAGGTGAGAATGAGAAACCAGTGTTTACCAGTGATCATGTTTACAGCCAGAGTGTCTACTCTGTAAGTATGCCTTATAATCTGTAGATTATTTCTTTATTCCTTTACTTATTACATATTAATTTCAGTTATTAAAGCGACACCCTCAATCTAGACTTGGAGGAGGCCAGGATGATGCCAAAGCTATCAAGGTAGAACATAAATGATTCTCTTACCAGATGAGTCTGTGAACTGTCACTGAATCAGATGAAATAGCCTTATTCTCTTCTTTTGTTATGATAGAGTCATGCCTTCTTCAGACACATCAAATGGGAGGATCTTCATGCTAAGAAAGTAGAACCACCATTCAAGCCATCAATTGTAAGTCATAAAGGAATTCAGAAATTTGCCCTTACCCATCATGTGGTGAACATGTACATTGTACATTTGGCTCGCTAAATATACTCAAAATCTTGTTAACCCTGATTGAAAATGACCTAGCTACTTAATGAATCTTGTCGATAATTTGTTTAAAGTCTGTACATTTGTATTGCAATCAGACAACATCAGCTGAACTTTTTTAGTCACTAACACAATGTGCTAGGGTCAAGTCCGTGAATTGTGTTGGTTGCAGAACTAGTAGATTCCAGCTTGCTCATGTCTCATTCAGAGGCTGCAATCAACTCATCTAATTCTTCACCCTTGTGCACAAGAAAATTTATGTTATAATATAATTTAAAAAAATAAATATATAATTTAAAAATTTATATTGCACATCATCCATACAATGATTCAATGTGCATCACAACAATGTGCATAATATGAATATACATAATATAAATATTTATTATATAGACATGAGTGAGATATTACATCCGAAACTACATCCGTGAACCCAGTGACATATTTTCCATATCCTCACTAGTGAGGATATCGATGACGTCATTTCCATCGCTTGCGCGCTCAGTTTTGCAAAGCTGCCAAACAAGCAGGTTGAAAAATGTTGAGCAAAAAAAGTCTTGAAATAAGACAAA
>WUAP02129466.1:0-14192 GCA_015163945.2 Stichodactyla helianthus | reverse complement strand
AATTGACATTACTGTATAATTATTCATGTCATTTAATGTTATTATCCTTGCTTTAGTTTCCAGGAGGAGGAGATGTTATGGTTTTACTTCCGGTATTATATTTTACTTCCAGTTTACATTATGTAAATTTATGTTAATCAGGGAGAGACACGTTCTAAGAACAACATGGCGGCACCTTGTGTGAATGTTGTTGATTAAAGAACAATCCACCGATTTAGTGTTGAATTCCTTGCCATCGTCATTCAAAAACATAACACCCCGTAATAAAAGAAATCCATCATGTCTCTTCAGTGCGCCCTTGCCAAATTACAACAAAGTCTTACTTGACTGTCCCCATATGATCAATTACTGCTTTGGTGACAGGGATTTCTTCTTTCTGTTTCTCCAGTAGTGGGGTGTCCACGAATGCAGGACAAATACAGTTAACACGTATCCCTTTGGTCTTCATTGCAACCTGCGAATAAGCATTCAACGAGACGATCTACAGTTTAAGTTAAGGGAGTTGCATTTATAAGTCACTCATGAAGGGAGGGGGGTTCGAGATCGGTGATACTATAGAGGGGTTATATTAATTGTTGGTATAGGGGAGATGAGGGTTTTAGAAGCTAATCCAAGAGGGATATGAAAGGGTAGAATCCTAGTATTTATCTATTAAACACTATAGTCTTCTACGCGGCTTCTGCTAGGGTCTAATCGTTTAAGACGGCGCAAGGTTATTTCTGCTGCGCTGCTTGACCACATGATCGATCTACACTGAATCTTCCATACCGTTGCTATACTTCTGGTGAATCCAACAACACCATGCTTAGTGGCGCAATAGACAGGCGTAGGGCTCATCGGTGCAAGCCCTAATATAAATAAACAAATAAAATAAAGATGAGAGAGAGAGAGAATGAATGAATGAATGAATGAAAAGCAAAGCCGCAGTCATTTCTTTGCGGAGAACAATTAAAGGAAATGAATCGACATTTCATTGTGTTTTCACAGTATATATCCTAGATATAATGTAGGTTCAAAAGTAGGGTAGTGTTGGGTACAATAACATCATTTTCTGTGGTTAATAATGCTTTAAACTAACTGCGTCATAACGGGTACCATTACCTCCCATTGAAGCTGTGTTGACTATTATACCAGACTTCATAGCCTCCAGGCCAACATATGTACCATGGATGACGGAATTCTAGAAATAAACGACATAAACAGTCAGAGAAATGTTGCTAGTTGCGCTTGAGTAATATTCTACAAATCGGCAATATCATTTTTAGTAAGGCAGTTAATTTTCTAAGAATCGTGAAAACTCATGATACGAAAATTTCCGGGCCGTGAGCGACTGTAGATCGATGACGAGGGAAAAGACTGTCGAGCGCTTAGAGCAAGGGTAGGCTTAAGGTGTGATTCGATAAGACATGCCCTATCGCAATATCTGGTTGTATTAGAGCTAGATTTCAAGCTACATTGCCACGATTATGCTAGCATGAGAACTCCTGGTCAGTGGTGATTGGATCCAGGATTTCTTAAGTGAGGAGCAGTCTACTGTAGGCACTGATTCGATAGAACTTAAAATCAAAGCAGATCCAGATGTGATATGGTGTCGTCACATTAAAAAAATATAAATAATAAATAATGATAAATATGGAGTGAAAGGAGAAAGGGGTTCCTAAACCCCTATACTCCGCAGGATTGGAATGGGGGGGCGGGGATCGTACTGTTTAGCTCTCTGGTAACATACCAAGTTAATGCTGATACATTTCTCCCAGTTTTTCTCGTTGATGATTCCCGCGTTATTACATAGAATATCAAGTTTACCATGGTCAGTAACTGTCTGTTGTATAGCCTCTGGGGGTTGAAATAAAATAAATAACAACACGTTAGAGCAAGGGCATGAGCGGGAAAAGGTAGGGTACGGACTTACAGCACATACATGGTGCAGTATGCACAACACTAGAGCCGTTTTCGCATGAGTGGGAAACGTACGGTACTGAATTACAGCACGTACACGGTACGGTATACAGAACACTAGAGCGGTTTTCGTATGAGTTAGAAACGTAAGGTACCGACTTACAGCACGCACACGATACGGTATGCAGTAACACTGAAATGGCTTCCCACTGTTTTCGTGTGAATCATCCAATGACAAAGCGAAGTTACGCGGTAAAGTACGGTACAAAAGGCAAGAAAATCTTAGCTTTTTCCTTAATGCCATGACGTACGCGTTTTTTGTTTTGTTTTGTTTTTACCCAAGTTATTAAGATGCTAATAAAGGACTTGGGAGTTGAAAGATAACAAAATGAAAACGACAATATCAAATTGCAGTGCAAGGCCTTCCGCAAGGAATGCATCAATAAGCTAGAGCTAGTTCAAGAGTTTAGAGCGATGAATCAAAAAGCTTTCGAAAAGGACTAAAAACTTCTGCAACGAACATCTTCATATGGATTGCGCACAATGTTAGACAGGGAATGTTCCAAACTTCTCAGTTGTGTCACGCCTAGATAGAAGTGCGAAGAAACTCTTTTACCACACATGCGCATCACACCATATAAAATCCAGAGTGGATTTCGATTGACTGTGGAAGACTTACGGCAAATGCGCACTAGAACGTACTGTGCCGTGACAGTGATGGGGCTGTGTCCGAGTATTTCAAATGGATGGACAGAAACGCTCGCTATACTTGTGGTTCAACATACGTCAACCTTTTCGTTCCGTACGCGTTACGTTAATGCGACGTGCTTGCGACTTTTTGTCAGTCGGAATCTGTGAGCCCTTTATACAGCTATTTCAAAAAAGGGGCGAACGACGAACTGCGAATAGCGATCGGTGATATGCGATTTCAACACAGTTCTTTCGGTCGCGCAACTTCCAATTACCAATCACCGACCGCCATTCGCCGTTCGTCCCTTCAACCCTTTTTGAAACAGTTGTATATTTTTACTGACTGGCAAAATCTTCCTTGTTTGTCACATCGCATTCTGTAAACTTGGCCGATCCTGGCCCAAATTTGCTCTCCAACTGTTGTTGCACTTTTTCGCCTTCTTCTTTAGAAATATCAAGCATTCTCACCTAAAATCAGAACAAAGAGTTAAATAAAAAAAATGATGGGACAAGATATGTTAGATGTGAATTTGAAGGAAGGAGATTTCCGTCGATTGTTTGTATGTCACTCCTAAAGACTCTTGGGGAGAGATGGGTGGGGCTTTGTTGGCCCCAAAAATCCGATTTTTTTTTCAATTTTTTTAATTGTAATTTTTCCTTATCTGCTATTACTATTAATATTTATGAAATCCTGACGTGTTGCAGTCTCAATTTTTCATTGCCTATAAGCCACAACCCAACTGTCAATCATCTCTAATTGATTTATCAGACCTTGGTAAAAAAACTACCATCCATATCTCCCCTCAATAATCAGGGAAAACACAAAACATGTCATCACTTTGGCAAAAAAAATCTTGATGCGTTTCTAAGCTAGTTTAAAAAACAAAAAGAAAAACATTTGTTTTTTAGCTATAATTCAGTTCAAAAATTAATAGTACCAGAGATACACAATGAAGACTAAAGAAAATCAAATAAGATTAAGAATTCATTGAAACACGATTAAGCATGAATATTTTCATCATCAATCCAATCAGCCTATTGGTCTTGAATTAAGATTTAATTAGAACATAAGTGAAAATTATTTTCATGTCATATAATAACACCGTTTCCTGCAGTTATGCAAATAATCTTTGAGAATTTTAATCAAAGTGATTACTAGCATTTTACTTTGGTCTGGAGTCTTGAATATCAAATAATAATCACTTTACTTGATCAGGTTTGTAATAACATATTGCTTGTATGCTGAACTGGTAGATTTTGTGTAAGATTGGGCAGTGCTCTCTGACACAATAAGACAATTTGTTCCTCCTTCCTCGCCCCAACTTCATAGGAATTTTTTCACAGGGTGTAGAGGTAAATAACAAAAAAATAATAATCATAATCCCTAAATCTCTTGATTTGGATTTCAGATCTAGACAACAAAAGCAACCCCAAATCTCATAAATGCCCAGTGATTGTCTACATCATGCCACAGATGTTTACAAGGATATGACACAAAACACACAAAAGCAAAAGGGGATTAAAAAGAGAAAAAAGAAATTTAAACAAAGGGAAGTGAAATGGAATTAAAATATGATTTTTTATGATCATAGCCCGTACAACTGCTCTCAGCTGGTTTTGGTTCTGTTGAACCAAGCAATATCATGAATGCAGTTTGAATACTCATGAAGTATGTGGTTTATTAATTCATAAAAATACCACTAGGTGGTGTATTAGTTGACCGATTGACCCCTAGCCGTCACATGGTATAAATTGTAAAAAAAAAGTTCGCACATTGTTGTCTGACTGCCGTACAAGTTTACTAACTTTTGAACAAATATCGACTTGAATTATAAATTTGTCTCTCTAAATATCACCAAAATATTGTTATTTAACCCTAATTCAAAATGTCCTTGCTGCTTTTAAGGAGAAAAACTTATCAAAACATGTTGAAAATTTGTTCAAACGTTAGTGCATTCGTACAGCAGTCAGACAACAATGTCCGAACATTTTCGTGACTGTAACAACACAACGTAGCACAAATTACACCCCGTTATGGCTAGGGGTCAATCGGTGAATTGATCAAAGCATGCATAAATACCATTCTACCTATGTCACTTGAAGGCCTGTAGTCTGGAGGGTGCATCAGGTGTATTTGCATCCACCCACAGGCACCAAAGGTTCACATTTTGGGGTACCCAAGGTCGAACATATGGATAGTAGTTTGGTCCACTTTTACCTCGGTCGCACCCCCCCTCCCTCCCACACAAACACACAAATCCCGGCTAAGGGGCTTGATTTGACCTGGAATTTTATACACAATAATGTATTATATAGCATGACTTTTGCTTTTGAATCAAAATTTTAGTTAATCATTTAGTATGGTGTATATATATAGCTTATTTTTGGTTCGCATATCCAAACATCATGTATGGCTGAATGATAATTTTGTACTTTGACGGCAGTTTTTACGAGATTTTATCATACCCCCTAGTAACAGCAATTAGTAAAGAACAGCACATCAAAACAAACGCATGCTATACGATAGACTAGACTGTTAAAACAGCGGACCATGTCGTGTTATGATCGAAGGCACAATTGTACTTGAAGTATATAAGTATATACTACGTTGTTGTTAGATAATCTTTACACGGTATATTGACTGTTTTAACAGTCTAGTCTATCGTATAGCATGCGTTTGTTTTGATTATTTAAAAATAGTATTCCAACATACCGAAGCCGCTCCATTTTCCAGTAGAGCGACACAGAAAGCCTGTCCAATGCCTCTAGCTGCACCAGTAACAAGAGCCACAGCGCCTTTGATCTGCATTTCTTCTGAGTGTAAATGACGAATATGCTTCGTACGAGGTCCACTTACTGGTGCCGATGATAATTCAGATGCCCAAGCCTAAGTGAATATCGTTCCCAAAGGGCTTGTAAACAGTTTCAGCGTGGAGGGGCAGTCACGTAAAGATCGATCGAGAGTACCAATTGCAGTACCCCCTCCCCCTAAGGTAATAAGTAGTACTCGTACTTAGGCTCCTCGTTTAAATATTCAAGAATTTTATTATGAAGTTTTCTTGTAAGTGAAAAAATCTAAAATATTTTGCCTATACTATTTTGTTTTTTTATAACTTGTTTGTGGCATTATCTGATCAAAAGTTTTTTGACGCGGTTTGAATACAAATGGCTTTCCACTAACTGTTATGTCTTGATAGTTAATCGAATTCTTTCCCTTTAGTCTACTTGAATGACTAATTCACCATTCAATCAATATTTTGGTCTTGTAATACCATTTTGAGATCAATGTTGTCAGTGTGGTAAGCCCTCCCACAGCCCTCCCCTGCGGGGGGAAGTTAGTTACGACCCAGCAAGTTCAGGAATTCTGATCACGTGATTCGCTCCTGTCTGTTGCAACTTCCAAGATGGCGGGTAGGTTCCAAACTTGGCTTTGAAATTATGCGCTCTTTCACTCTCCCATAACTTACTTTCTTTTTCAGATATAGGATTTTTAGTGGAGGATATCGACGATACAGAAGAAGACCAAGACGACGGTACATATTTTGGCCCATTTATTCATTGTTAAGGCGCTTTTTCAGTCGTTTAAAGTTTGGGTAGTTCACCGAGAGTTAGGTCAAACATCCAAACGACAAAGTTAAACTTTGAATCTTTCTCTAACCTCACAGAAGGATGCGATATGGAGCAAGATGATCCTTCAATACTCGACCAAATAACCCCGGAGGAGCTGCTTAGTCCTATCATAAGAATGGAAAAATACATACACAGTGATGTGATTTTTAACAGGTATAAAAATGATTAGTAAAGTTGTACGACCTCTCCACACGTGGATGCGTAGGTGAATTTTGCTGGATTTTTTTAAACCTGAATATCGACATTTTCTATCCTCTCTTTAGACAAATGGCTGCTAGGTACACCAGAGAAGCGTTAAGTGCATGCCATTCTAAGGAAGACGTCTACCACGTTTTACGGCTAGTAGTTCGTCTGTCGGAAGACATTGGTGAGTTGGTTGTCTACACTTCTATGTCGATAAAGTTTTCTTGTATTTATTCAAGTAAACTTAGTACTTATACAAAGGTTTACTTTGTATTAACTCCTCTGTTTACTTAATTCATTGATTTTCTTTCTTATTTCCCTACTTTTTATAACTCATACGACTAAATATTATCATAATCTTGTTTTTACGAAACAAAAAAAAAATCCTTCAAGTCAAAAGTAGAGTTCGTTTTCCACTTCAATCCAAAATCAAAAGTTTCTTTCTTCTTACATTTCATTTAACCACATAAAAACTCTTATCATTACGAGTTTATTTTACTTTAGTACTGGAAGAGCTGTGATTTTATAAGCTCACTGTGAGTTTGAGATGAAGAAGTCCTTAAAATAAAGGGTACTATTCGACTACGTTTTTAATACCAAAATGAAAATTTACGATTTACTAATCCTGTAAACTGCACCCATTACAGAAAAATCATATGCTTTGTTGTTACCTTAGTATTAATTTGCTGTTTCCGGGTTAAGAGGGAATGATAATTTGAATTTTTTGATATGTTAAAGTTCTTTGTTTTGAAATATTTTGAACCATCCAATGTTACATAAGATGTTTAGCTTTCAATTCAGTATTCGATTTATTAGCTTAATTTAAATGATTTTCGGTCGTTAGATTTGTTATGGACAGTAAATTTAGAAATTAGCTGTGAAGATTTATACATTTTACAGATCTGTTTGAAATCGTAGATAATCAACCCAATAAACCACCCGTAAGATGGTAATCTGATCTTGTAATGCACTTTATCCTATGGTAGTTTAACTATTTAGAAGCCTCTTTGTTTATGCAACTGTGCCAACAACTTCATATCTTGTGCTGACAGCATTCCAGTTTTCATGATCACTAGTAGGTTTTACAGGAAATGTTTATTTGCTAACAGTTATTTGCTAAACTGTGTACATACAAACACAGATTATAAGCCCTCTTGAGGTGCAATTTTCACACCTGTTGTTGAAAACATTACTAACAAAGTATAAGGTATGTTTCAGTATTTCAGCTCATATATATATATATATATATGGGGCTTTCAGTATATTTACGTAATGAAAGCTATATCTATACATGTCATTCTGTTTAAAATGCCATTAACAAATAATGCACTTGAAATCCTAATAACCATGCATATCTACATATCTATCATTTGGTCTTCATTCAGTTTTCAGTGTGAACAAATATGGGTGTTTTTAACTATTTTAACTGTTTCATATACTGTACCTATGCTTAGAGTGGATTTCATAGAAGTGAGTGCAAAATGACCCAGAAAATACGAGACCATACCATAGTTGTCAGTTTTACCACCATCATCATCATCACAGCTTACCTTCAGTATAAGCAATGATAAATGGCTAATTCAACTTTATTATTTGCTGTTATGCATTAAATGATATGATTCTCATCATCTACATGTATTTACTCAGAAACCCTCTTGATCTCCTTGAATTTCTTCTTTGATCCTTACTTGCTAGGTTCTGAAATAGATCCAGTCATCTGAAATTTTTGTATTTAATAAAAAGGATGAAAAAGATGTTTTCTATGTTGATCAGCCTACTACTACACATAAAATGCAATATCAACCGTGCATTACGTGTACTTCACTTAAATGAAATTTTTGAAAGTGCACTACTGAATTATACCATAGTTAAATCTAGGTGACCAAATAAAAACATTATGTAAAGCCATATGTAGCTTAGTGAGCTAAATATATTACCTGAAAAATCATATTTGGATACTTGAATACTCCTTGAATTTTATGTGGATATCTCAGTACAAACCCTGGAATCCCTACATCAGTGACAAAAATATAGATGAGTTGTATATTGTGTGGGAGGTCATGGGTTCAAGCCCCCACCAGACCAACACTCAGGGTCTTAAAATAACTGAGGGGAAGGTGCTGCCTTTGTAATAATATCTGCAAAGCCACCCCCAAATTTAAGTCCTCCCAAAAATAAGCCACCCTAATTTCTAACCAAATCAACTGTCCTATAATATGCCTCCCCAAATATATGGAATTGCAAGGAATATGTTACAGTTCAAGCTTGCTGCTTTCTTATTAACACAAAAGAGAATCACCAGTTTTTATGGGTTTACTTGCCTTTTGAATTTCTCTTTCACTCTTAAACTTTTGGGCCATACGAATAGAAAAATAGAACATACAAGGCAGTTAAATGCCACAACGTCAGTCCACACTCTCCTGGGTGCTCTGCAATCGTTCATAAAAAATTTAAATTTCTCATCTGCAGTTCCCAAACTTGAGACAAAAATGATACCCAAAAACAGCCCCATCAATTTCTTTAATGAATATCTTCAACCAAAAATAAGCCCCCAAATAAAAACTTATCAAAAATAAGGCACTTTGGACAAAATATGGGGTGATTTCATTCTTTTTCAGATGAAATCATGGAAAATGGATGTAAATCCTTGATATTTAAGCTTAAAAGAACTTGTGCAGTTTTGGGACAACTTGAGTGAGTTCTAAAAATCACCTAAAAAAATCACTTAGGTCATTTTCATTTTGACCCCTTCAAATATAAGCCCAGGGCTTGTTTATGGAGTTTTATGATATAACTGTTATATAATTATGGTTTGTTTTCTTTTAGACCCTTCTGTAAGAGTCGAGCTTATGGAACAAATACCCCATGTGGCTTTGTTTTGTTATGAGCACTACTCACTGATGGAAGCAGTACCTCAATACATTCTGTACATCATACTGAGATATCTTATGGATTCAAATAATCAAGTGAGAAAAACAAGCCAGCATGTGCTCCTTGAGTTATTGAAGCATGAACTAGTGGAGAGAGGTAAGCATGTGTACAAAGAAATGTGTGTACAGTGTATACAGTTTTGTGTATACCATACTAACATCATTACATGTGACTACATGTAGAGTATTGTATTTACATTGTATTAGATTGCATTGGTAATTTCACATGCTCACATTGGCCAGTTTATAGTCTATATTTTGCAGTACAGACCATTTTTTTGTGTTTACCTTGCCATATAATTAAAATCTTATTAATCATCTTATTAATCTTGCTTGCTTGGTCCATACCTCATCCAAACCTTGTTCTTTTCATTTTATGGCCCATGCACTACATGCTTGGGCCATAAGGCAGTGGAAAAATTCAATCCATAACTTACAATATGGCCCTTGTGCTTTGTTAATAAGAGGTACATATTGTATTTGGTTTTGAACTGGACACACTTGATGTTTACCAAATTTTGCTTGGAGTTGTCCAAAATTTGTTTTGTCAGACTGTACACCCACAGACAAAGACTATTACTTTAACTAGAGAATGTACTGTATGTGGTAATGAGGGGGTTGGGCTGAAGTATGTTGGGAGAGGGCCACCCCCAAAAAATTCATGCCACGTGGGCCAACCTTTTTATTTCTTGCCTCTTTTGTTGAGGGGGAGGACCATCACTTATTTTTTCCTTGCTTCAAGTGAAGAGTCATGGTTTATCTTAGAAAGGAACTGGAAGGCCAGTTTTATTTTCATTTCTTGAAGAGGAAAAATTCCAGCCTGCTCCCTCAAGTCATTAAAAATGTACATCCCTTATTATGCTAAAAATGGATATACAATAATAACAAAAAAGTGGTTTGGAAAATGAGCCAAGTCTGAATTGTTCCAGCCACTTAGAGAATTGCTTAGATTGGTTGATTGAACAGTTGGTGGTCATTAGTCTTTAGGTACACTGTACTCTTAAATGAAAATGGTAATTCATTTCATTTTTCAATCATAATGTACTGCAAGCCTCCAGATGCACTTCAGATCTTTTAAAAAGCTGTCTTAGTTTACCAACTTGTTGAAACCTTTTTATAATTAAAACACTTACTTTCACCTGTCCTGTACCTAATAATTGCAAGAACGTTATCATATAATAATAAAAATAAATAAATAAATTGGAATTAGAAGTGGCAAATTTAATATATTTAACTAACATTTCACCACATAATGGCAGTACGAAAACCATTTTTGGAATGTTTTCTAAATGAATTTGAAAAACTTATTAAAATTCATTAGGATGTCCAGCCAATAGCATGTACCAATTGGTACCATGTGATGGCATCTTTATACCACGATAAAGACACCAGACCTTGTCAGTTATAGAACTCATTAAACCATGAGTTCTTTGACCAACAGTTCTTGTTAATTAAAACACTCATTAATGAAACATGAGTTCTTTAACTAACAAGAACTGTTGGCTAAAAAACTCATGTTTCATTAATGAGTTCTATAACCAACAAGAACTCATTGAAAATGGAATTAACGGAATTGGAATTGCTTAGTAAGCAAGCCCAATACCAACCAGAGCCTATAAGCAAGCATCCTGATGCACATTATGCTGGATGAAAATTATATCAGATTTATGTTTTCCAAACATTCTTTTCCATGTTGGATTCTGAGATTAATTCCTCTGACAACATACTGCATTATGCTCTTGCTCCTTAGTCTACTGTGTTTGAAATTCTGATAAATTTAGAATTTATAGCTTTTCTCTGATATTACCTACTAAATTTCTGGTAAAAAGTTTTTGAAGTCGTTTAAAGAACTTGAGTCAGTGTTTTATCAGGTATAAAGATCCTCGCCTCTGGCTTGGATGTTTATATCCTGATAAAACATGCCCTCTCATTCTTTAAACATTACATAACATTATTCTGATTTTTTCCTTAATCCCATTTTAATTAATCAATTAATTAATTAATATTAAATAAATAAATTATAATAAATTATTTTAATTGATTAATTATTTTATAATTATTGATTGATTGATTGATAATTTATTAATTTTATAATTGATATTTTATATATTTTTATATGACAACGCTCAGATTGCAATTAGTTGTAAACATGCATATTTGTGTTTGAATATAATTTAGTTTTAGATGTAAAGGATTTCATCAGCATTCTATTATGTTTTTGTTCATCTCAGCTGATGTGGAAGATCAAGTTTGTCCAGTGCTGATGCAGCTAACAGCTGGAGACAGCAGTGATGATTATCGCTCTGAAGCTGTGACAGTAAGTGACAAAAATTTTAATTTAACCCTTCCAACGTGGGTGACCTCTAAAGAGGCCAGTACTGAAACATGCCTATAACACTGGTGGCCTCTTTAGACACCAAGTCATTAGCATTTCAGTACATCACGTTTGAAGTAACTACTCTGTCAGTTTGCCTCCCCTATACTTGTAATCAGGCTTAAAAGACAATTTTATATTGAACAAAATTATCATAAACTTTCTTTGTACCAAAATGCATTCTTCCCATTAAAATTGAGTTAGAAGTGTACGATTTTTGTAAAATTTTAAAAACAATTAGTGTTTGGGGTACCATTACCACTATTTTCACTGCTATGCAATGATTGAGACAACAGTTGTGACAGGGAAATTAGGCAATACGTTGCTGTCAATCAAAGTAAAGGTACCAACCAATTTGTTTGATTGATGGCAGTGTATTGCCCAATTTCCCTGTCATGACTGTTGTCTCAATTGCCGCTTAGCAGTGAAAATAGTGGTAAGTTTCTGGTGGTGAAAGGGTTAAGCAGAATTGACGTGAATAAAATTATGATAATTCACATTGTTCCATACAGGGCTTCCGATACAGTGCGGCAAAAAATGGCAAATTGTGTGGCATTTTCAGTCAAAAATATGCGGAAATGAAGGTTTTTTATATGGCAAATTATGTTATTTTTTACTGATCTATTTTATTGATATTTTGATGCATTCCATGGAAAAAACTATTTATATGCATTTTAAATGACAAAAGGAGCATATTATATTAAATTAAAACATCAAAATAGAAGAACTATATGTTTGCATTGTGTTTATGATTTTGTACAAAAGATATGAAAGCACATGTTACTATAAGTATATATAACAGTAACTGTGATTGGTTCATTTTAAACCAATAGGAAATGATGTTAAAACACAATTAGTGCCAATCCCCTTGCACTCTAACGTTAATGATGACTTGAAGATCGAATGGTAAAAAAACATTCATATTCGAGGAATTTTCTTGCAATTTTCATGGTTTCTGCAAGGATATTTATATTAAAATGATTTCTAACTTTGTATTTCTTAAGTTTGAGTATTATTCTGTAAAGAATTAAGTCCAAATTGTAAGCATTTTTTGAAAAGTATGCGATTTTTCAGGAAATGTGTGATTTGATGCAATTTTAGCTCAATTGTGCGAAATCGGACAATTGCATTATATCAGAAGCCCTGTCCATACAATGAATTTTCCACACCATGAGTCTTATGTGCAAAGTAAACCTGTTGAGCCTGTTATTCTACTGTACCAATCTCTTCTGTCAAAACTCCCTTGCTCTTCCTTATAGTTATTCAGTTGTACTGTGACTTGTAATCCACAGATCATGTAACTCACAAATGTATGTATTATTTTCTACGCTTAGCTCATGAGCAAAATGGCACCTCTAGTTGGTCCAGATATTACTGAGAGATATTTCGTCCAGAGATTTGAAGCACTGTGCTCAGATACTTTATTCCATGTCCGAAAGGTAAGAAATAACTGCTTACATTAGAAAACCCATTAGTAATATGGGCAACAGAGGGACAAGAGAAAGTACCCACAGTTTGGCCTAATTGTGTACTGTGCAGATACTCCAACTTTGAATGGTTCACATTTCACAGTGAGTTTCATATAACTTTTGACAAATGAGTTGCAAAATTCATTTGGAAGTGCCATAGTTCAAGTCATACTTTGGAATTTCAAACTTCACTGGCAAACTTAGAACTTACTTTTCCCGTGCAAGTTTGGTAATTTGTTAAGATCAACTTCAGGGTTTACACTGGAGCTGCTCCACAAAGCAGGGCAGTGCTTTGCCTAAGGATGGCTTCAAAGAGAAAAACAAGTAGAATTTTCCAAAAAAGGACTGAATATCTAATTAATTACCAAATTTACATGTCGGGAAGTAGGTTTGAAGTTTGTCAATGAAGTTTGTTGTGAACTTCCAAGGTACATGTACAACGTGGACTTTCGAACTTCCAAATTAACTTTGGAACTTGTGTGAAAGGCACTGTAAAACACATTAATTACCATACAGTATTGTTCTCTATTACCAAGTAAGTGGCAGTGAGAAACAATTCAGACATGATTTTTTAAGCTTGTTTTTATTACTTTCTAACTTTCTCTTCTTTTTTAATTGGCAAAGCATACTGTAAGATATAAAACCATGAACAAATTTATAATTTTGGAAAAATGTGAAGAGGTTCTGCATAGTAGACCAGCTAATCTACACATAAGCAATATTGATGTATTCATATGTAACAAGTGTTGACATGATAGGATGATGTCTGTATGAAGTGTTTAGTGGGACTCCCCAGCTTGGGATCATCCTTGTAATAATTTGCCTTTTGATCAAGATCCAAATACTGTTCTTTAGTGTGAATTCAACTAATAGAGTTTTTTCGTATCTTCTGTATTTCACATGTGAAATACAAAGGGTGAAATTTCACATGCAAATTAACCAGGAAAAAAGCTCTTGCTTTTCTGATTGAGGCTTTATGTTTTTATTCTAAAGCAAGTATATCGCTGCAGAGTTTCA
>WUAP02129465.1:0-29891 GCA_015163945.2 Stichodactyla helianthus | reverse complement strand
ACCGAAATCCTTTGCGGCCTTGGAGTGTTGACTGTTGCTTCGGCTGCGACAACGATTTTTGAAATAGGTGTATAATAAGATAGATTACTCACAATCAATGTTAACGTCATTAGAATCCTTGCGTACTGCGTAGTAGACCATACCACTCATTAAGTAAGCGAATGCGCGCATTACATTCTGGGAGATGTGGTCATGTGCTCGACACTCGCTAAAAACAGACGTATGCGATTAATATATCGAAGTTATAGAAGATATAGTTTACAGTTTCCCCCCCCCCGTTTGGTGTATTTGTGCTGATTTCGAGACTGATACGTTTTTACGAGTATTCTTCATAAGTTTTTCTTTTCTTCAAAGGACAAAAACGGACGATTCTGTGTAACGATAGATTCCTATTGTCTCCTGGTAAAACATCTCTGGCTGATAATGAGATCCTCTACTCTGTGCACATCCCATTCACTAGCAAGCAAGTAAGTATGTTCATTCGTTCGTTTGTTTGTTTGTTTGATTTTGTTTTCTCGAAACATAATTTTTATTTTCTTCGACAGTTTGAGTATATTTCCTTCTATCGACAATCACGTCGCCATGCCAATGACACGGCAATTGTCAACGCTGCCTTCAGAGTTCATTTGGAGAAAAAAGACAATGTGTTTAGTGTAGCTGATAGTAGTGTTGTGTATGGTGGTGTTGGTAGTACTACAGTAATGGCACATAAAACAATGACAGCACTTAAGGGCAGGTGAGTAGAAGTCTTCCCCTTTATATAAAGTTACTGTAGCGTAGTATTGTGTATGGTGGTGTTGTTAACGAGTTAAACTAGCTCACCGAAATTCCAGAAATAGCACTGATCATTGAAAGCTCATGATGGGGTACGGGGGTTCCTTCTCTTCCTCATTTTGCCTTAATAGACCTCTTTACTTTGGGCGTAATATGTTTATCAGACCACGTGTCATCCTCTTGGGAATTAAAATTCTTTTTTTTTTTTTTTTTCATCCATATTAACGTATCGTCTCAAGCGTTTCCGAGAAACAAAGAAACAAATCCTAAGGGAATGACACGTGGTCTGAAATGGGAAAACAGTACAACCAAAGTAAAGAGGTCTATTGGTTACTTTAGTTAGTATCCTAGTGCTTGTAGAATGCCTAGCAATGATATTTTCATATATACAATGTTACTGGAATCCTTGGTTTTTCAAGTGTTGTAGAAGGACAAATAACTCCAATGCACTGCATTTTTGTTGTCAGAGCCTGGGACGAGTCAATGGTGTCTCATGCGCTGAGTCTACTGGCAGAGGAAATAGTCATTCCAGAAAACAGCAAACTTGATCAAGTGGAGTACAGGAAATCTCTAGTGCAAACCTTTTTCTTCAAGTTTTTTTTCGATGTTTCTAACGTAAGTAACTGATATCGATCATTTCAGTATATCCTGTGTTACGACTAGGGCACGCAGGCTAGTTACAGAATGACTTTCATAGAAAACAAAACACCTGAAATTCTGGAAAAATCGAAATCTTCTGGAATGGTAAAGGAGCTGAGCATGGATACGTTTGGGTAAACAAACAAATACCTTTATGACAGAACGTTTTCCCATAACTGGGGTTAGGAATATTAATGCATGAGTTTGCTAATATGCTAATAAGTTGTATAGTCGTACTTCCAACTGAATTATACGGAAATATTCTGCGTGGAGACGTTTTAATTTTAAAATCTTCTTATTGCACTTTCTGTGAACGTCGCATAATTTACCTGCATGTAAATTATTTTTTTTAACGTAAAAGAACGCGCCAATCTAGAAAGCGTTAGTTTTGTCGAGGATGTTCTAGAATGGCGTTAAAAAATCATTTACAAGCAGAAAAATTATGTGAAGTTCACAGAAAGTGCAATAAGAATGTCAATAACGTCTTCACGCAGATTATTTCGGTATGATTCAGTTGGCAGTACGGTATACCGGTTCTTTAGCATATTTAGCAAACTCATTAGTGTTCCTAATAAGTTTGTGGTCTCAAACGCATTACCGCAATGCCATGCATTTCCGGCTGCTGCTGATCAAGAGAAACAGGCAATCTCGTCCTCAGAGCCTGGGTCTCTCCTAGTTTCTCGTTGCCAGAACAAACGTGAGCTCTGGGAACGAGATGCTGTATGAACTAGATAATGTTGCGAAAGCATGTTATCGAAATTTCACGAACGCGCACTGACTATTATAACATAATTTTCACTTAGTATGCTTTACTATGTCATTCTTGTCATTATTCTTTAGGTCCTTAACAACGAACTACCTTTGTGGCATCAAGTTTCTCGTCCATATAAGAGTTCCCAGACATTTGAGGTACCATTTTGGGGAAAAGAAAAAAAAAATCGAATTCAGCGCTACTCATACGTCGTGTACTATTTATAATCATAATTCGTGCTATACTTTATAGTAGTTCCTGTACTGGAAAACGTATAGGGTACTGGCTTACAGCACATACACGGTGCATTGTGCAATAGAGTGGTTTTCGTATGAGTGGGAAACTAACGGTACTAACTTAAGATGATGTTACACGAGACGATTTTCGTAATAACGATTTTTCGCGCAACAATTTTGCAAGTGATGTTGCATATTTTTGAGGGCGATTCAAAAACTCGCAACATGTTGCCGTGAGAGAGATTGGGTGGAAAATTGTCTCATGCCATGTTACACGAGAACAATTTCTCGCGCAACACAACTTGCATTATTGATGCGCAAAAAATTGTTGTTACGAATCGTCTCGTGTAACACCACCTTGCCACGTGGTACACAATACGGTGTGCTGTAACATTAAAATGGCTTCCCATTGCTATTTGGTGAATCATCCATTCTCAGCGCGTAAACTTACCGTAACGATAAATCAGTAAATACGATCTAATACCGAAATGGCTTTCCTTCCCCTTTCCCGAATCGAGCGGAGGACTGGGCTCGAGTCGCGTTCGTAAGGCATCTATGGATTGTTTCAAAGGACACGAAAAAATGGCGTCTGTACCAAATTTAAACGTGTCCAAAGAATGAAATATTCTAAAGGAAGAAGGCATTACGGAAGCAAAAAATTTATAGGCAATCAATAGAACAGTGTATAGTAGTTTGGTTTAGTTAATTAGGGAGATCGCTACTGTACAGTGGAGCAAAAACTTCATGCAAAAAGGCTTTCTTGATTGGCGCATTTAAAACCACACGTACATACTTAAATAATTAAGTAATTAAGTAAGAAAGAAAGAAAAAAAGAAAGAAAAGAGAGAGGAAAAAAAGAATGAAAAACGAAAAAACAGAAAATGTGACCATTTCGGGATTCGAACCCGGGTCTGTCACGGTAATGTAGGCGAAAATACTGTGAACACACTAACCATACCCCCGAGACATTCCCTTGAAAGCTGAGCCGCAGTATGGTTTTCCGAGCTTGACCGACGATTAAGTGCCGTGTCATCTTAGGGGTAAGAGAATCTTTGCCGAAGCATCAGGGGAGAGTTTGGCCGGCCCCCAGACCATATACGACCAAGTACCCCTTGCTCTAACCACGGTTCACGTCGATTTGAAAGAGAAAAATAATCGAGTCTATGTGGTGCATTGTTTTGACCGGTATTGATATGCTAATTTTTGTAAGCGATAGACCAGTTGTCTAATGCGTTGTTCTTGCAAGACAGTGAGTCAAGGCCGTTGGGCTGGGTTAGTACTCGGATGGGTGACCACTGACAGCTACTTGGTGAATTCAGAGTTTTTTTTTTTTTTTTTTTTTTTGTCTTCGATTTTTTCTTTCTTTCTTAGTCGCTTCGTCCTTTTTTCCTATTTCATTTTTTGCGTGCACGAGCTGAATCAAATCCCCAGACAATTTGTCTTGTGCGGATATAAATAAGGCAGACTTGTCGTCGCTCGTTTGAAGATTTGACAATTTACGCATCATTTCTGGAACGAGAGTTGTACAGCCACAGGTAGCCCACATCAAATCAAATTTCTATGTAATTGGAATTTCATGTAAATTTCAACGAAAGGGAGAAGTTATGCCAATCTCAAATATTGCTTTTTTACGAATCATGATTATTCAAAAACTAAGAAGAGGACGTCTGCTGTTATTAATCTGAGCGTCCTAGTAATTAGACCAACACTTGTCTATATTCCTCATTTTCCATGTATTCCCTGTGACCCTAAACTCTAAACCGGTCTTCCGCTAGATTCAGGAAAGGGGAATTGTTTTCGTGCGAATCAGCCAATCACAACGCATACTTACGATTACGGTAAAGTACGGTAAAGTTGCAATACGGTTACGTTTCCAACTCATACGAAATCCGTTCAAATTCATTGATTCTTACGTCAACTTGATTATCGTGTTTCTGCAGCCAGTTGAGGATTCTCAGAAAGAAGACGATTTGGTTGGTCGTCCGGTAGGCCACATGACTGGCATCTATCGGGCCACTGGAGAAGCTCAGTTTGTCAATGATATTCCTCATACCAGAGGTAAGGGGATATGGGCTGATAAAAAAGGGGGTCACAATAATTCAGCCTGTAGATAAGGGTGGGTCAAGAGAAAATGAGCACTAGTCAAAGGTAGTTATCATTTTTTGTGCCAGTGTTTAAGGGGTGAAATCAACCTTATAAAAGGGGTGGGCAACTAACCACATAAATCATATTTTACCAGCCCCCCCCCCCCTTACTTATTATGACCATTCCCTGTTGCAAATTAACAATCAGGACCTAGCATATATTCTATTTCTTTATTGAATTCTTTCAGGTGAACTGTACATCGGTCGCGTACTGTCGGACCGTGCCCATGCCAAAATCCTGTAAGCATGTATACTCAAGCACATAAAGAAAGTAATATTAAATTTACTTTTAAAATGGTGTCGAGTTAAAGCGCGGACACATGGTTCAGCCTTCCCTGCGTCGTTGCTTGCAATGGGTAAATCGCACACTGCAAACTGTGGAGCTCAACGTCGCAAAAGTAGAACTCATTTTTACTTCTGCAATGTCGCCGGCGACATCGGACACAACTTTTGCACGGGTGGACACACGGTGCGATTTCCCGTCATGCAGGGAACGTCGCATCGTGTGTCCGAGCCTTTAGTCTGCCCGATGGGGACAGAGATAACCCTAACAGGTGGCTTCGCAGTACGGACTAATGTTGAGTAGATTCTTTATTGACTGTAAAATGATATACTATATTTTTAAAATATGCCTTGGTAAATACTTTCAGAAATATAGGATAACTAGTGTATAAAATAAATAGATTAATTAATGAATTAATGAACTAATGAATTAATGAACTAATGAATTAATTTAAGGGTAAAAAACGATTTGCTAAGGACTGGTTCACACTAGCATCGTAATCGTAATCGTAAGCAACGTACGCAGACTCAGTAGCTTACTGCTCATTAACAGTGCTTGTCTTTTTTCACACCTCAGTGGTAAATACGCTACTGAGTCTGCGTATGTTGCTTACGATTACGATTACAACGCTAGTGTGAACCAGGCTTAACAGTAGCGTAAAGACCTGAGAGAAATATATTTTAGATATCTCATTGATGTAATCGAGAGCGCACAGCATTGTGGATAAAAACAACTGATATGATACTTGTCGGTTTCTTCTTCTTCTTCTTCTTTCTTTCTTTCTTTCTTTCTTTCTTTCTTTCTTTCTTTCTTTTTCTTTCTTTCTTTCTTTTTCTTTCCTCGTTTTTTTCCTCGGGTGCTTTAAAAGTAGTTGAAAATATCGATTATCCCTCAGCCATTTAGTGAAATATGAAGTCATTGATAATAGGTTATAAATAATATATAATATCTTGGCTTCTTCAGATCTGTTGACGTAAAGGAAGCATTAGGCATGCCAGGAGTTGTGACCATTATACAAGCTAGTGATGTCCCAGGGTCAAATAACATAGGACTCGTACCAGATGAAGAATTATTCGCCAAGGAAAAGGTTTGGCTCTTAGTGACCCGTTCTTTAAGGTGGCTGACTACTTTACAAAATAGTGCGCGCACAAAATAAAGCTCAAAGCCGCTGAATTTCCTTCAAAATTTAGGGAACCACACACGTCTTGAACTTCAACAAGAAAACCCTACAATTTTGCACCGCATCCTATATTTTTCTTTCAATTTTCTGAAAAAACAAAACAAAAACAAAAACAAACAAACAAACAAACAAATAAAGTTAAAAAACAATCTTTTGACAAAGTTTGAGAAAAAAGTCATTACTTTAACTTATAAAAGAGCCTTGTGTCTGTTTCTGTCGTTATATTTTGAGAGCGATTTTTGGCTAATCAAGCGAAATTAATGCTGAGTTTTGTGCTTATTCTCGTAGCGTTCTTAAATAATTTTTAGGTAGTTCTCGAAAAAAAATGTTTAAAGCAGGTATTGTGAAAAAACTACTTCCATAGATTTTAAGCTAATTGGAATTATGGGAAGCATAGGTGGCCTATCACTGGAAGTCCCGGGTTTGATTCCCCCATACGGTGGTCACATCTGAGTTGAGTTTGTTGGTCTCCCTTACTTCAAGGGTTTTTCTCCGGGTGCTTCGGTTTTCCTCTCTCATTAAAATCAACACTGTTTCGATCTGAGTTGTGCTACGCGGTCAAATAGTCGTCGAATGCAGGTTGCAGCATAGTGTGCATTATATGTAGGTGGGCGTACGGTGACGTATCCTGTTTTGAGATAGGTCATTCTTTACTTTGGCATGCCCCATAATGCTTTGCGCTTTGGGTATAGCTGAAAAGAAAATTGTTAGAAAACTGGATGTTGAGTAGGTTTGCTATCATCAGTGAAACACTGACTAGCAGTTTAGTCAGAGTTAATTCACATGCACAGGAAAATCAAAAAGTTTAGTGCTACAGACAATGTATGGACTTGACATCTACTCACAATCCTGTTCAGATTTCTTTCTTTCTGGTTTTGGTTAATTCTGGTATATCCATAAGCATTATTATCTTTTTTTCTTTTTTCTTTTTATTTATTTATTATTTATTATTATTATTTTTATTTATTTATTTATTTATTTTTTTTTTTTTTTGTCCCTTCTGATTAGTCTTTATGGTAATATCAGGGAGGTCGTAATATTTAAGATTTCTCTTGTCGTTTACACCCAAAGCGCAAAGCACTACGGGGCATGAGAAAGTAGAGAATAAGGCAGAAAAATGTTCTTTCTTATGCCCAAGCTAGACCACAATACACCTCAACCCCTTTTCTGGTTCTGAAGTTATACTGGGTGAACCCAGGATGTGCGCCCTACTCAAGCTATTTGTCCATTGCCAATTCAAACCTAAACAGCGATAACATCATCACTTTGGTTGCTATAAAGGCTATATGTTTTTGTGTCATGATCAGGTTGTTTATTGTGGCCAGCCAATCGCAGCAGTTGTAGCAGATACAAAAGACGAGGCACAAAGAGCAGCGAAAAAAGTCAAAGTGACGTATGAAGACCTCCCTGCTATTATAACCATTGAAGTAAGTGATATGTGTCAACATACACCTTAGCGAGCGTTCATAACTTTTGGGTTAGGGGGCTAAGTGGACTTCAAATTGTAAGAAGACACTTTTGAACACCCCTCCCCCCCCCCCTCCAAAAAACAAAAACATCATATATTTTTGTTGACCTCCATTAAGGTTTTTAGTGTCCGCCCCCTTTACAGATATTTTATTGAAGAAATATATATGATATATCCCCCTATTTTTTTCTTGAGAAAGTTGCTGTCCCCCCTTCAAATCCACAAAGCACCCCACCCATAAATAATGAACGATCTCTTACTGTGTCTTTTCAGTTACCAGAATAAGTTACTTTTTTCAGCTGGCAATCTTCTTACTTGAAAACATATAACAGCATAAGTAAATAAATGAATGAATGAATGAATGAATGAATGAATGAATGAATGAATGAATGAACGAACGAACGAACGAACGAACGAACGAACGAACGAACAAATAAATAAACAAATGAACAAACAAACAAATATACAAACAAATGAACAAATAAGTAATAATAAGTTACTTTTTTCAGTTGGCAATCTTCTTACTTGAAAAACAAATAAAAACCAATAACAGTAAAAATTAAATAAATAAAAAAAAACAAATAACCCACGGGCAGATGCGAAATTTTGCAAGTGTGCACCCCAGGAGGGATACACAAGCACCAAAAATAAATGATATTAAATTCGTAAATGACGGCAAGTAGCTCATCTCGGGGGGGGGGGGACACCCTCCCCTGGTTCTGCCCCTTCGCCATACAACAATCTGCACGTTTTACCCACATTCCAGTCTTTTTAATATTTTTCTCATTTTTTAGGATGCTATCGCTGCGAACTCGTTCTACAAGGAAAGTTTGTCGTTATCTAAAGGTGACATCGATTGTGGTTTTGATGCAGCTGATCACGTGTTAGAGGGAGAAATGTACGTTGGAGGACAGGTAAGCAAAGGCTTGCTAAAAAAGCAAAGTAAGCGTTTTCAACCAAATCAAAAGCCTAGCAGATTTGGTATGGGGACAACATACAGTGGATGCGGTCTATGAAAATTTTTTCGTTCGTCATCTAGGATCATTACTACCTTGAGACTCACACTTCACTAGCCATACCAGAAGAAAACAACGGAATGGAGATCCTCTGTTCTTCACAATTCCCTTCGAATGTTCAGGTATGATACAAATACCGTAAAAGTGCAGTTTAGGGGAAAGGGAAGGGAGGCTTCAACCACGAATTGACATCAGTATAAACATTATGGTGGTGGTGGTGGTGGTGGTGGTGGTGGTGGTGGTGGTGGTGATAATGATGATGATGACCGCCACCCGATTAACTCACTTGGAAGAGCATCGGTCTGTTGTGCGGGAGGTCGTGGGTTCAAGCCCTCCTGGCCGGACCAACACTCAGGATCTTAAAATAACTGAGGAGAAGGTGCTGCCTTTGTAATAACATATGTTTAGACCTTCACGTTGCTCGGATGATCACGTTAATGGCGGTCCCGCGCATTTGAATATATATTCATATAGATATTTGCGCGTTATAAATGCATACCTTTACCTTTACCTTTACCTTTATGGTGATGGAGATGGTGATGATGGTGATGATGATGGTGATGTTTTAATGATCATGACAGTAAAAATTTGGTTTGAAAGCAGTTGAACAAGAGTATAAAGTGGCGACCCTAAACCGGCATTCTACAAGGACTTAGGTGTAGAGATACCAGAAAAGGAGATTGACAAGGACGAGCTGAAAAAGTATCAGAATATCAAGTCTTCAGTTGTAATGCATTCATTAAAATTTCTATTTAGTTTTCGAAAGCCCGGTGATAAAGTAGGGTATTGTCTTCCGGTTCAACAGTCTACCCCCAACTGAAGGCATAACATACTAATACTAATTATCCACTCATGACTGTAAGCTGCGCGGCTGCTAATATGCAGCCCGTAAAGTCCTCCACTGTTAATGGTTTTAAAGCGCATGAGACGGTGAAATACGTTATACAACTACCCCATATTATAGTAGCGCGCATGTAAAATCTCTGTCGTACTGCAGTCAGTGCTCCATTATCTGAAAGTATTTAATAACTATATTTATTTGTATAACAGACTACTGTATCTCAAGTCCTTCAAATTCCAAGTAACCGCATAGTGGTGCGCACAAAGAACGTAGGTAAGAATCAACTGTATTCTAATGATGAAACACTAGTGATGCCAAGGTCTATTATATCTGCTTGTTGATTCTTATAGGAGGCGCATTCGGAGGCAAGGTTGTGAGAGCAAATCAAGTGGCATCTACTGTTGCTGTCGCAGCATACAAGTCAGTAAATTATCATTGCAGTAACCAAGGGAGTATAGCAGACTGTTGTTTTTGGCGATACTATTGAGAAACGGTCAAGCGACAGACAAAGCAAACTCAAGATGGCAGGGAAAAATGTATCGCAATTAAAATGCGGTCCTGCTGGGCTCCCTTGCCATAACAGAGAGAATTTTTCATTGATGTACACATCGACTTTATCCCTTATTTGTTACATTGTTTTGAGGCAGAATGCCGCGCCATCTTCAATGCTCATTTCAAATTTCTAACTTTTTTCCTCCTTTTTTGTGGCAGGACCGGTCGTCCTGTGCGGTGTGCATTAGACCGCGACGAAGATATGAAGAACAGTGGTCATCGTGAGGATTACCTTATGAAGTACAAGGTAATTGCGTTGAAAACAAAACCAACTATTCTTCGTTTTTCTTGATATCTCTGTATGCTGTTTGTGGTGCCATGACTCTCGCGCGCAAAAAATCGCCAAAAGCCATCTCCAACAGGTTCCAAAGTATTTTAGGTTTTTCCATTTTAGAATTCGAAAGTTATGCATAAAAATGCATGTCTATATATGGGTAACGATTTAAAAACGACAAGAAATACAAACCTTGTTGTCATGGTAAACTTAACCCATAAGAAATGAATCACTTATTTTCTTCTTCTTTAAGAATGGAAAAACCCAAAATACTTTGGAATCTGTTCTCCATTCTTTACCGTAAAAAAAGTTGTTGTGGGCCGCGTGTGAGAAACATTTGCTATGCAGCTGGCAACAATGGTAGGAGGCAAAAATAAACTAACTTTTTAATTTAAGATTTTGTTTTGATTGTATAGGTGGGCTGCTCTAAGAACGGAGAAATCGTTGCTTTTGAAGCCAATTATTTTGGTAACTCAGGAGCAGCCATCGATCTGTCACTATCGGTATGTCTTGATGTTATTGTATTGTTGTTGTTGCTGCCGTTGTTGTTGTAGCTGCTGTGCTGTTGGAAGTTCTGTTGCTGCTGCTGTCATTATTAGTGCTCTTGTTGATGTTACAGGAGCAAGGATGGCACAGTTGGTTAGTGTGCTGCCTTCTGTGCATGAGGTCCGAGCTCGATTCCCAGTGACCTTGCGTCCTTGTTTCGACTTCTTTCCATTCCGTGTAGCTTTAGTTAGCTTTAAATACCCGTTATCGAAGTAAAATAAATTACCTTTACCTTTACCTTTACCTTTACTAAACATGACAGAATTTTAGATCCACAAATATAAATAAATGAAAAAATATTATATACAACCATAAATTCCCACGATGGGCTCTTCCATAGGGTTCACTCCACACACACCAACGCTACATTCAATATTTACAGCACGCAGCATTCAACTTACATGTTAACTTTTACGTAGGGAGGAAAACCGGAGAAAAACCGTTATATGAAAACGTTCAATTATCTTTTCAAGGTCAGAGGTCAATTCTTTTCAATCGTTTAATGATCATAGATTATGGAGAAGTTCTTGCTGAATCTAGACAATTGCTACAATATTCATAATATTAATGTGACCGGACGATTATGCAAGACAAACATCGCACCCAACACGTCTATGAAAGGATTGGGTTCTTCCCAGGTACAGTAACTAGACATAGTTATACGTAACCCCAACTTGATGCGCAGTGAAGCATCATTTATAAAAAGACCTACCCATAAGAATCCCATAGCCATTTGCCGTTGAAACTGTCCTTTAAGGGCAATCCCCCCCCCCACCCCCCCCCCCCAATTTTTTTAATTGTTTTTTTTTTTTTTCCATCATCAGGCAATTCTACTCACCGAGTCCCTGATGTGTGATATCGCTGAAAAGTGTTGTATACAGCAGCGGAAAGTAAGTTAAACAACTCTGTTGGAATTAGATTGCAAGTAAATGGCACCATATTTTCTGCCTTAAAGGCCCACTTGGATGAAAATCAGTGAAAATTGAAAACTGATTATTTCTATATCAAAATGAATATAGCTAAATAACTAGCTAATCTCTGCCAAAAATCTACATTTTAAGCTCATCATCACAGAGAAATTTTGGTTTTAAACCTAAAAGAACAATAGGGTTGAGTAAATGACATCATTTACCCACAATTTAGATGCTAAATAACTTGACTATTTCTATTCCTCTCTTTTGGATGTGAAGAAAATTTTGCTTCATGGTGATTATTGGGATCGTATAGATAGGTTTAGCTAAATTTCAAGCCATTTTCAATTTTCATTGATTTTCATCCAAGTGCCCATTTAAGCGACTGTGTTTTTGTAATCAAAATTTTTCATTTCTGAAACCATTAAAGATTTCCGATTTAGCGGCACAAACGCTGATTTGCCACTAATGTACCAAGTATCTCAGCAGTAGAAAAAAAATTTAATTGACAGTGACGAAACTGAATGCCTATACATGCTCTGCATTTACTATGGTCTGCGCATGTCCAACTTTTCTAAGACCTCCCACATGGACCAACGTGACAAAGGACTAGTAGTTTCGATAGAGCGCGAGATCATAGCAAGGGGTTAATCTTCCATGGTCTAGGGGCCGACTAACCTCTACCTTTAGGCCTCGGCCGAGCTCCCTGATTAGTCATTATGGATAGCGGTGTTGGAACCGAAATCTCCAGCTGACCCGTACATGGTTTCGCCCTGCCATACGACGCTTCACCAATCGATGTCTGGACGTATATGGTCCTAAATTAATCAAATAAAATGAAAGAATTCCGGGATAGACATTTTGGAAAGTTCTCGAAAACAATCCATGAAGGCGAGGCTTCCTGCGAAACCACACTTTGTGCCACGAAACGACTGATTTGTTCTGTTGTCGCACACTTTTTCTCTGTGACGTTTTCTTTTAACTCGTAAAATTAAACTTTTAAGCAACAGAAAAAGTCAAAAAAATGCCATTTGTTTTGCACAACCAAACATGATTTCGCAAGAAGCCTCGCCTACATGCATCATTTTCGAGAACTCGGAAGTTGGCTATTAGCTGATCCAGTCTTCCTTCCATGTCTAGAGAGTTTCTTTTCATTTTTAAGTTGTGGATACCCGAAGCGTAGAAGCGACTTATTGTGAGGGGTCTGAATATGCAAATGTATCCCTCCCTTCCTTCCTTTCTTCCTCCCTCCCTACCTCACTCACTCAGTAAGATGTTAGTGATTCAACAGGCAACCCGTTGCATAAGTATTTTGTTAGTCGCAAACTAGGAAGCGAGAAAAATCCAGCATCTTTTTCTTGTTATTCGATCTTTTCTTGGTGGAACATTTCTGTAAAGACTAACAAAGTAAAATATATCCCAATGAAGTCGACTCAACTGAAATTTTCGGGTTTTAGTGACTTCGATGCTTACACAACAGTTGACACAACGTCCGATCGATGTAGTCACAGCCAGCAGAAGAAATAAAGCGAGAAGTTGGGACTCAAGGCAACTGTTATCGCTAGTAAGCTAAGTTTTCGGACAGAATAAAATGACCGCGTTTGAATAGATGAACTGCTCGACAATCCTGAAAACCCTTGCCATCTTGGTTGCTTGTTGCTTTCGGCTGCGACAACATTCATTCGAAATCGGCATCTTTTCAAATATTATTCTTAATCTTCAAAAAGTTATTTTTAGTTGGCTTGTGATCAAAATCCGTAAATATTTCAAGTTCTCAGTGTCGCCATAAAACCATATTTTTTTGTTAACTTTTTTTAACTAAACGGCCAAAGTTCAACGCTTAGCCGATCCGCGACCAAATGTCTCGTTTCTAAAATAAAATAAATAAAAAAATTTGTTTCAATCCACGAGTTCACCATATGGTGGGTTGAGGATCCTGAAGGGGTAAAATGGGAGCTGGGATTGGCCTTTTTTTTGGGCTGGGAAAATGGGATTGGATGCACTGGGACTGGGATTTAACCACTGGGAATGGGAAACAGAACAACAGATGGGAATTGGATTCGTTTTTCACCTCTCAAAGAAAGTCGAAAAAAACCCGTACTTTTAAATCATTAAAATTCTTAAAAGGCATTAAAACGAACTTTGACACTCTGCCTTCACGTATCAACACGGTGTACCCAGTCCCACGCATCTATTGGTCAGCGGTATCACCCAGTAAAGTGTTAAAATGGCAGCGAATACTCAAATTGTCATTGCTGAAATCAACTGACGGTAACTGAGATTTTGGAGAAAAGTTAGGCTGGGAAATGGGATTAGACACACCCCCCCCCCCCCCTTCAGGACCCTCTGGGTTTAATTCTTCCTTTTTTCTGTGTCTACTTATAGCTACTTCTAACTTTAGATCCAAGCAAAAGTATAAACGCTTGCAAGCATACTCACGTGGTTTTTACCTGTTGATTTTGAGTCTACAAAACACCAGATCTAAGGTATTGGTTTATCTTTCGATTAGGTTCGTGAACTGAACATGTACAAGGAAGGTAACCTGACGCACTTCAATCAGGCCCTGAGAAACTGCAACATCGGCAGGTTATGGGCAGAGATCATGACCAAGAGCCACTATGAGAACAGGAGGCTTGAAGTGAACTCCTTTAACAAGTAAGTATTGGTTTGCTTCAAAAAGAACGCACGTGCAATAGACAATAGACCATTTCACAGTTCCCGACGCCATTTTGAAAATGAACGAGAACGATTTTATTTGACATGTTTAAATGTAAGTTTGTAGACTTAGCTATTGTGTCATTTTGTTGATTTTGTTACTCTTGCATGGAGTTTTAGCGAATGTATAGAGGTATTCGCTTTAACGTACTAAAATAAGTTAGTTGGGGATTTCGGCCAGTGAATACCTCTTTCGGTAACTGTAAAATGGTTTATCGACATCTTGTTGTGTTTTGTTACGCATATTTATATCAACCTAAGGTGTGGCCACTGAATCTGATGTTGTAATGTTTGCACTTTTCAAACCTTTTGGGAATAAGATTGTTTGAGTTACATACATCCATTCAACTGAATCACACTTGGTCTGATATGGGAAACATTGTGCCGAAGATGAAAAGGTGCAGTATTTTCAAACAGTAAGCATTAAAGAAATAATAGACCGTTTTCTCAAGGTTGCGTGTGTATTCAATCTTGACGGGACACAAAACTAAATAACGCAAACTAGGAGCTAATTTTATAGTTAAGGTGGCTGGTTACTACTGAATCGAGTTTTTGAGCCCACAAGCGTGCGCGCGCATAATCACCGCTGGGTTATCATGGTAACCTTCGAAATTTAACTGAAAAAGATTGAAGAACCATGCGTGTTTTGACATTCAAGAGGACAAAACCCTCAAATTTTCACGGGACCATATACTTTTCATGTGCTTATTTAAAAAAGCTCCTAAAGCTCTATGTCATATCATTTTTTTTAAAAAGTTAAATATTAGAACTTATGAAAACATGAATTTTTGTACGAATTTCTGTTCGACTGGGATTTTTTCCGGACAATGGTTGAACGGAGTATGCCAAATCAAGGAATTTTCTTCTACTCTTAAAATTATTTATGTTATATTATACAATAATCTACCAGTTAACACTTTGTAAAAATATAGTCTTCGTAAAGCTATTATCTTTTAAGCTTTTTTTTTTTTTTTTTTTTTTTTTTCCCCTACTCACTTAACATAAAGAGACTTTGCTTTAAAAACTTAAAAACAGCCTTCCATTCAAGCTTGAATACCTCAAAAAATCGTTCGGGAAATTAGCATTAAATTTCCGTTAAAATAGTTGCTATGTAATAAAAAAGTTAATTATTATTTCTAATAGGAGCCAGTCACCTTAAAGAGCAGATAAATCGATTTTATAAATTCTTACTGAAAAAAAATCATAGAAATGTATGATGATTCTTATTACAAAGCTCCTCTTGTAGTGCCGTGGCCCATCAAGTTTCTTGGAATTGGACGAGCGCGCAACCTTAAGAAAAAAGTCTATAGATCAAATACATTTGGTCATAATATTTTCCCATTTCAGACCTCAAGTCAATCCATTGAGAATGGATTGGGCGCCGTGTGACGTCATCCTCATTTGCATAATATAAGATTTCTAGCTAGTGACAAACAGACTGCAAGAATGAAGTTATTGCTCTTAGCAAAATCTGAAAATAGTTTTGGAGATAACAGCATTCAATTTTCAGAAATTTACAGTAAATGTATGTTGGTTGGCAAGACTTCTTTTTATTTCTGCAGTCTAGATCTGTTTGTCTCTAGCTAGAAAACGGATATTATGCAAATGAAATGTTATGTAAACATTACGCTCACCTTACGATTCATTGTTCATCCATATTAACGTATCTTCTCAAAGAATCGGCGCCCAAGAAATAAACGTGATTTAAAATGGGAAAACAAATGCGGCCAAGTGGATTTGGTCCATAAACAACAAAAGACATGGCCACTATGATGGCGGTTACGTCACTGGTAACCTGATGTTCTTCATACAGAGATGGATACCGTATAGCAATATGAATTCAGTAACAAACGCCCCTCACCCCCCCCCCCCTCACGTTATTCCCGTCCTCCTCCTCCCATCATTAGCATTAAGCATTGACCGTTTTCCATACATCGGGTTACCGGTCAAACACATCGAGGCTTCAAGGCATAAACAAATTTAGATAAGCCTTTGAAATTACCTTGCAGCCTCGACTGAATGCTTTGCGTTTGACCAGTGAAGTGGTACGTCAATCATCGTAAATTAAATATCAAACTGCAATTATAACTATTATAGACAGAATCGATGGAAGAAGCGAGGGATAGTGGTTGTTCCAGGCAAGTATGGTATAGGATTCACCGCTCCAGCACTAAATCAGGTAGGTACCCCTACCACATGACAAGCAAGCCTCAAAATAGACCCAGATCTGGTTTCTAATGGCCCGTTAGCTTCAATTCTAGCTTCGATACAAAATCGTGCGTGTAAACTACCGGCGATTGTAAGGCGATTTTCGCAGTCAAATCCCACTCATGTTTACACGCGCGATTTTTCATTCCAGGTGAATCACAGCTAGATTCGCAGAAAAAATAGCCCGAGTAAACGGCTCTTAATGAACTGGTGCAAAAGGCAACTAACCACATGGCGGTGGTGTTTGCCCTTTTTCAGAGTGGTGCTCTGGTGTCGATCTACACAGATGGCACAGTGCGTGTGTCTCACGGGGGCGTAGAGTTGGGTCAGGGACTACACACCAAGATGATACAGGTATGCAATAAAGTTTCGCATCTTTCCCCGTAATTTGCCTTATAGTTTATAATGTACCGTACTTTACCGTAGCCGTAACTACGCACTGTGATTGGATTATTAGTTCGAAAACAGTGAGAAGCCATTTCAGTGTTACTGTATACCGTAACAAGTACGTGCTGTAAGTCAGTACCGTACGTTTCCCACTCTCATACGAAACATCGCTATACACTTACTATACACAGCCCATAGTACTAAGGATTGCACGCCCACATGATGGTAGAGATATTGCTATACTTTGCCTTCTTATGATCCTTAGAGCATTGCGCCTACATCCATCAACATCAAATTTTAGGGGCGCGGCACTTTGTATGAACACAATAGTTTTCCATTTCGCATATGACAATTCCAAGTCAGTGAAGAATAACGAACTATTGTATGAGTGCCCCTCACAACGTTAAGGACGCGCTCCGTCGTAAGTTCAAGAAATCATTGGGAATTTTTTCCCTTTCTTTTGTTCCTCTATTCTCTAATCAAGATTGCTGCTAAAGCTCTTGGGATACCTGTGTCCAAAGTATACAACTCTGAAACAAGTACTGCCACAGTTCCAAACACACCACTCACTGGTGCTTCTTATTCATCGGACCTCAATGGTATGGCTGTTAAGGTACTTCACATTACTCAAGTCACTTTCATTTTTTTCTATTACATCTCCTTTCTTTTCTTTTCTTTTTTCTTATTTCCCACACAGAAAATAATAATAATAATAATAATAATAATAATAATAATAATAATAATAATGATAATGATAATAAAGAGAAAGCAACAGAGAAAAATTAAATATTGTTAGCTATGAGAAATTACAAAAACTGTTCAATAAAGGTTTCCATTTACAAATAAATTTTTCAGATATACCATTTATAGTAAAGGCATGTTTTTCAAATTCATACATCCGAGCAATACAGATTAGCAGATCTCCAAAATTAGGGAAAATTTTCTCAAGTCTGCATTTATGAATATAATATTTAGTACATAGAATGATAAAGATAATGAGATCTCTTGACGGAACGCAATGCATAACCCCAAGTAAAACAATTATATATATTAAAATCAATATTCAATTTAGAGTTGATCTTATCCACACATCAATAGATCATTCATTGACATCTCTTTTCGAAATATTTGAAAATGAATTTAATCACACGGTGGCCATGTTTATTCCCAAGAGAATGAAAACCTTTGTTTAAGCCCGGGTGAAATCGTTCTGAAGTGTTTGAATGCGAGGCCACGTGGGGAAGTGTACTGTTTTAACCAACATGGCTGCCGCGTCAGGATTAAAATCCCATGTTTAACACGGTGGGGCATTTGTGTGGGCTTTAGTTTTTCATATTTATTGATTTATTTCATCCTTTCTCAAGGACGCATGTGACAAGCTGCTCAAGCGAATAAAACCATATAAAGCCACCAATCCAAATGGAAAGTGGGAAGATTGGGTAAGATGGAAATTAAATGCATTTTGAGAAAATCATTCTTTTCTTTTCTTTTTTTCTATCTTTCTTGTTACAAATCTTTTTTCGTCACTGCGATGCAGATTACAGGAAAACAAACTCTTTCCTTAAATCGGTCGTCACAATCACAATTCTTTTTCCCCAACAGATCCAAGCAGCATTTGCAGATCACGTGAGCCTCTCCTGTACAGGATATTATCAGTAAGTTTTTGTGTATTATGAATTAACTGTGTACATTTGCTCGCTGGCTTGTTGCCCATTATTTATTTACTGTCCCTTATCCTATTTATACTATCCTGCTTTCCCCTTCACATACTCAAGAAAAAAGAAACAGACAGAAGTGAGCGTATTACGCACAAGAGAGAATGCATACATTCATGTTAACTAGAAAAGCATTATCTGTTTCCATTGACACTCTTATACTGTCACTTTAACCTGCCCTTACCCTCTCAACTCTCACAAAAAATTGTCAATGTAATAAATATTAATTATTTATCAATCTATATCATAAATAGATCTCGTCATTTCACCTATAACTGGAATACCAATTTAGGTCAAGCGTTTAAGTACTTTGTATTTGGTGCATGCTGTTGTGAAGTTGAAGTGGACTGTCTGACTGGAGACCACACTGTATGTAAAAATAGCTAAGTCAGTTTTTTTAGGAATGAGAAAAATCGATCCACAGCTGGAGGGGGGGGGGCTGATGTCTTTGCAAATAACCAATCACAACGTACAAAATTACTGATCGTCCAATCAAAATACTTGGTCATGGATGGTCAGGGCGCCACACCGATCCGAAGTCAAAAACTTTCGAATGACTTTACAAATTTCAAATCAAATTTTTGGCAAAGCAATACGTTTTTGGTCGTCTCTAACTACTATGGTATCTTGTTTTAGATCTTGCGAACCGATATCGTGATGGATATCGGCAGAAGCCTAAATCCAGCCATTGATATTGGGCAGGTTAGATATTTCTCTTCTTAGCTTAGTTGTTAAAAATCTACTTTTCATAGTAAAATAATTCATATTTATTTATTAGTCTTCCGTTTTGGGCCTCCAATAAACAAGGCATTAGTCCATTTCAGAGTTCACGAACAAGATGCATGAAGGCTTCATGCTAAATCACGCTTGGTGGCTCGAAACGATTGACATTTCTTTGACTTTTTCTGTTGCTTAAAAGTATATTTTTACAAGTGGACCGCGAACAAGTCATGGAGAAGAGAGTGAAAACAGAAAAATTCTAAGAAATGTCAGTCGGTTCGCGCCACCAAGCGTGATTTAGCACGAAGCCTTGCGTTCCTGTATCTTTTTTCGAGAACTGGGAAGTGGGCTATTCAGAATCACTCAATAATCCATGAAAATTATATGAGATGCAGATGCGGAATCTACAGTAATCTTATAGTTGTTGTATTCGGCGGAAAACGGAATTTATGTACCGGAATCCGAATTTCTGATTTGAATTTGTGTCCTTGAAATTTCTCCCAGATCGAGGGCGGTTTTGTCCAAGGTACTGGCATGTTTACCATCGAAGAACTGCGTTACTCTCCAGATGGTCATCTGCTTACATCTGGACCAAGAACCTACAAGATTCCTACCCTCGCTGACATACCTAAGGAGTTCAATGTGCATATCTTGCCAAACTCACAAAATGATCAAGCGATTCATTCTTCAAAGGTATAGTTTATTTCTTGAAAGAAGCATTACTGAGTTGTTTCTTATGTTTAAAGGAAGAACAGGGAAGAATAGAAAACACACAAAAAAAAGGGTGAAAAGAACGCCCCATTCCGCTTTTCGAGATATTTTTAGTACCCACGGGCGATAGAACTACTGTTATCAGAAGGGACCTCGCTGGAAAACCGATATCAATAATCAATTTATTCGCATGCACCTCGTAAACTATTGACTCGTAGTTCATTCAGGCTCCGGGTGTAACTGTTATATCTCCTTTTTTTTTTTTTTTTTTTTTTTTAGAGTGTAGCTCTATATTATCATTTCTTTTACGTCATATATCCTTAATAGAGCTTTTAAGTTGTCGCAGGTCCAACTACTCAAAATCCGCTAAAATAAAACCAAAAATGTTATCCACTGTCGTATAATCAGAACTCTACTGAACTACTCCCTGCCATTGAGAAAAAGTAAGAAAAATCTTCACAGAACTGCTTTTCATTTTGGATTCGGAAGTCGCTTTACCATTCGAGTGACGTTACAATTTAAAGGCTCTATTGTTATTTTCCTGTCATTCCCTGTTTCCATAGGCTGTAGGTGAGGTAGCTCTTGTTTTATCACCTGCTGTTTTTCTCGCCATAAAGAATGCAGTTACAGCAGCCAGGTAAAAAAAATTGTAGAGCAGCCAAAAATTTCCCTAAACGATGATCTTGACTTTTCTGCTAAGACTTTCAGATAACTTATTGGATGAACATGCGCAGTGATCTCGCGCACTACGATTGGTTCATTCAATCTCGTCCCCAGACCCTGTGCGGGCTCTGTGGACGAGATTGCGCTGCCCTGGGTCTACTTAGAAAGACTTAAGTCTGTCCAGACTGTCAGATAAAACCACACACAAAAAAAAAAGAAAGAAAGAAAGAGAAAGGAGAGAAAAAGAGAAAAAGAGAAAAAAGAGAAAAAGGGGAAAGGAAAAAAGAAAAAAGAAAAATAGAAAATAGAAAAAAGGGAAAAAGGGAAAAGGGAAAAAAGAAAAGAAAAGAAAAAGGAAAGGAAAAATGGAAAATTGAAGAAAAAGGAAAATTGAAGAACTAAAAATGTGAACCTTTCGGGATTCGAACCCGGGTCTGCCACTTTTAATTTATTCAAAAATACTGTGAACACACTAACCATACCCCCGAGACATTCCCTTGAAAGCTGAGGCGCAGTATGGATTTCCGAGCTTGACCGGCGATGAAGTGCCGTCCCGTCATCTTAGGGATTGGAGAATCTTTGCCGAAGCATCAGGGGAGAGGTTGGCCGGCCTCCAGACCATAAACGACCAACTTGCTCTAACCATGGTTCACGTCGATTTGAAAGAGAAAATAATACTAGTCTATGTGGTGCATTATTTTGGTTGGTATTGATATGCCAATTCTTTGTAAGCAATAGACCAGTTGTCTAATGCGTTGTTCTTTCAAGACAGTGACTCAAGGCCGTTGGGCTGGGTTAGTACTCGGATGGGTGACCATTGATAGCTACTTGGTGAATTCAGAACTTTTCTTTTTTTTTATCTTCGAATTTATCTTACTTTCTTCGACGTTTTTGGTGCTTCCTTTTTCCTATTCCAAAAATTTTTAGCATGCAGACGCGCAGATAATTTTTCTTTTGCGGATATAAGAAGGCAGACTTGTCGTCGCCCGTTTGAAGATTTGGAAATTTATATTTACGCATCATTTCTTCAACTAGGGTTGTACAGCCAAAGGTAAAAGAGAAAATGAAAAATAAAACTAAAGCAAATCGTATTGTATTTATGTTTTCTTTACTCTGAGATTGAGATAGAGTGTAATACGAAAAAACAAACAAAACGAAGCAAAATACACACAAAAAGCATGTAAAATCATGGGTTTTACTTGCCTCCCTTGATATTGTATTTCCACATAGGAGATTTTCTTTTCTCTTTTTGTGTGTGGTCTTACCTGGCAATCAAGACAGCTTTTTTGCCTGAATTTTGATACTCTGCACAGAAGCCATACTACACTGATCTATCGATTGTCTAGGAATATTTGCTCCTCCTTTAGATTAATATTGCTTTCCTTGGACGCGTTTAAAATCTCAAGATGCTGTGCGAACTCGACTCGAATCCAGTCCTCCGCTCGATTCGGGAATGAGGCGAATCGGATGTGACTGGAAAAAGTCATGGCATGGAATTGGAATTGATGACATTCCTTGAACCAATCACAGCGTGCGAGAGCATGACTTTTTTTCAGAAAAGGTTAACGGGGAGAACGACGAATGGCGATATGATAAACGATTGTACGATCAAAAGGAACTCTGGAGCAATAAGAATTTCTTCAATTCATTTCTTAAACGCCTAAGCAATGCCTGCTGAAGATCTCCGTTGAATATTGCAAGCTTTAGTATTTAGAATTGAATATGAAGAAATTGTTATTGCTCCACAGTTCTTTTTGGTCATTTAATCGCCATTCGCGCCGTTCGCCCCGTCAACCTTTGTTGAAATAGCTGTATACTCTATATGAAAATGCTTCTAGGCTTCGTATTCCCCAGACCCCCACCAGAAAGGCGCACCCGCTACACAGGCTAAGCACCATCACGATCATATTTCTTCCTTGATATATACTTGTGGTAAACGTACTTAACGTAGTCATATTCTGTTGATTTATAGACGTGATATTGGACTAGATGAGATCTATCGTTTTGACAGTCCTGCGACATGTGAGCGCATTAGAATGGCTTGTGGCGATCAACTAAAATCCAAGGTAACGAGTAATAACTTTTCTCTACAGGGCTAGAATAGGAGAGGTGGTACACGCTCTCTTCTTGCCTCGAGATTACGGAAAATAGCATTTCTGAAAACCTACAGTGCAAAATATTTCAGGAGCTTATCTTCTGTGCCACATTACATTATCTAAATTTTAGTGGGTTCGCTACCATACATACCCAACTCAAAATACTTCAACTGCCCCTGAGCCATCTTTCTCTTGTTTAAAGATTTACTAAAATATGACCATTTATATTTTCCCACAGCTTCCTGGCAACTGAATACTATTCTTCCTGCAGCTCAATTTCATCTAAGATTTGGATCAGATTATATAGTAACTTTTTGGCGCAACAGAAGCAAATGTTTAAAAATGTAAGAATAGTCGCGGCGTTTTCTATACCAAAAAAAACAGAGATACAAATGCTGATAGAGTAGTACAAAAAGATGGTATTATGGGAATGTAGAGTCGAAAGAGGGCGGTGTATGTGCCAAGAAAGTGACAATAGTAAACGTCCTTCCAAATGAGCCCAATAACATCCAACACATGTTGTTGGTAGTTGTTGGTTCGGTGTTGGCATGTTTGTGTTGGGACACAAGAAGGCCCACGCAGTGTTGGTTAATTCCATAGATACGATGTGTATTTCACATGTGCAAGTCCAACATCGTTGGGCATAACGCCCAACATCCTGTCCAAACGAACGCAACATTGTTGAGCTACGCTTCGATGACCGCGAAACAAAAGAAATGTTGGGACTTGTTGACTCTGAAGTTTGAAGTGTTTCAAACTTCACCCAACAAGATCCAACAAGTCCCAACAACACGTACCAACACACAGCATGGAGTTCAAACGCTCCAAACATGTTGGACTCAACAATATTGGATGTTGTTCCTCCTAGTATAGATTTTACTGTTTTAGGAGTAAATACGATTAAAGGATTAAAGGGACAATGTTGGGTGCGTTTGAACAGACCTTAAGTTATAGTTAGGTAGCCATTTCTTTCTGTGAAACGACAAAATAAATTAAATTAATTAAGCCAAACGAAAACTATAAATAAATATCTATTAGGCTAATGAAATTAATATCCTTAAAAAGTCTTCCACCGAAGAAGGCCGGAATAATTCTCTGCCAGGTACCCTGGTCGGTTTTCGAGTGACAATCTTGTTTTGCAGAAGCTTATGAAATTGGCGGGAAAGGATTATTCTTTAGCGATACTAAAACAAATACAAAAAATAAAGGATACAAACTTTGGAATATCTTTGATCATGTATTAGTTCAATTGCTGGTTTTCATGTGACGTCGTAGCGGCCATCTTGGTCAAACTTTTATTACAAAAGATTTCGATAGATTCTCTTGTCATATCAACCAAGCATGACGGCCGTGTCTTTTGTTATTTCATTTTCTAGAGAATAATTGCCCAACACCTATTTATTACCCAAACATCCCCATCTATTTGATAATCCTCCTTTTGACATCTACAGAGCTGGGATGTTTTCCCAACAGATGGTTTTTAATTGGCTTTTTAGTCATTTTCCGCCAGTTTAGCTCTGTTATTTCATTTTAGATCAAGTTACTTGACAGAATGCTTTGTTTTTATAACAACTAGGCGTGTCATTGCGCGATTATGACCTGTAAGTTGACCACCTGCTCTTTATGTCAACTAGATACTTCGGTTTTCAGGTCACCTTAGAATGTTTAGCAGCATTTTGTCAGTTTTTAAGGACATATTTGACAATTTTTGATACTGTTCTTATTTTTTGCATTCGCTTAGTTAGACACAGACTTGTATCCGAACCCCATGGGATGATTTTTTTATTCCCAAAGTCTTCCTGTTTTTTCTTCAAAGAAAAAACGAAGCGTTGGGATTCCCGCCGAGGGAATTAAAATAGGAAAATTAACTAATGCTAGGTGTGGTCAAAGGTTGTTTTATTTCAAGCTGGTATTGACGGTAAAATCGACAGAAGTCCATTACTCTACATGAAACTTTCCAGAAGGGAAGCGAAAGACACTTCAAAAAAAATCTCTTCAAGGGAAAAAAAAAAATGAATCCCTACTTGGAAATGCAAGACCCAAAAGGTAGAGTGGTCTTCCTTTGTTTACTTATTTTTACCATATTACAATAACATGACGTATAGGTCAGCGGCATAACAAATTAATTATGCAGCAAATTAGCCAATCATGATTAACGTAAGTATATTGTAAATACCTAATTATGCCTAACGTTAACCAATCAGAGAACTCGTTAGTTTGGTATGTGAAGTAGCCACAACAAAAACAGTGAATCACTGATTTCCTTGTTTTCCTTTTTCGTTTGTATTGCGTGTGTTACCCTAAAAAGAATCGCTCCACAACAAAAGGAAACGTGTTAGATGGCTTGCCATGGCGGCCCAGCGAAGATTTCAGATCCCTCTCCATTCAAACGAATCGCTTCAAATCATGAACGAGCTTCGTCGCAAGAAAGAACTGTGTGATGTTTCGTTACACGTTGGGGGACAGGAATTTCACGCTCATCGAGTAGTCTTGGCTGGAGCGAGTTCTTATCTCAGGGCAATGTTTACTAATGGTATGCTTGAGAGTGGTATGAGAGACATAAAGCTACAGGGGTTAGAGCCCTCGGTCATGGAGAATCTCCTTGATTTTGTATACACTGGATCTGTTGATATTACAGTTGAAAACGTCCAAGCTTTACTATCGGGAGCGACGTTACTCAACTTACAACTTCTGGGACAAGCCTGCTGTAGTTTTCTACAGTCACACCTTGAAGCGACAAACTGTTTAGGAATTAGAGCATTCGCCGATTTGTACTCTTGTACCGACCTCGAGCGAGCCGCCTATCGATATATCTGCCAGCATTTCTTGGACGTGGTTAAATGCGAGGAGTTTCTACAGCTTACAAAAGAAGGGCTTTTGAATCTGATTGAACAAGACGATGTCCAGGTTCGCAGTGAAGACCAAGTTTTCGAAGCAGTAGAAGCTTGGATATTTAATGATTTTGCTCAGCGAAAAGAGTTTACGGCGGAGTTAATGTCAAGAGTGAGGATACCATTGATTTCATTGGGGTTTCTCGAAACCCGCGTGTTTCCTTCAAAAATCGTCAAAACCAATGCAGGATGTCAGTTACTCTTGGGTCAGATACTGAATGAAAGTGCCCGAAATTTACCAGCATACATGACTACCCCACGTGCTCAACCTCAGGCTATTTATGCAGTTGGGGGGAGGAATGGAATTGATTGTCAGCTGTCAACTCTTGAACGTTATGATCTGTTGGCTGATGAATGGGTTCTAATGGAAAGTATGAAACATGCAAGGACTGCCGTCGGTGCTTGCAGCCTCAATGGCCTCCTTTATGTTGTTGGGGGAGAATGTGCAGTGAACTCTCCTCATGATGATACCATGTATGTGCGTTATACAGAATGTTATGATCCTCTTGCACGAGAATGGATATCATTAGCAGATATTGCTATTCAAAGATCCTTTATATCTGTTGCAGCATTAAATGGATTTGTGTATGCCATTGGTGGTGAAGATAGAACTTGTAGCTATAATTATGTTGAGCGTTATGATCCCAAGACTAACCACTGGACGACAATGCAGTCAATGCGTAGAAAAAGATCAGGTGCTGGAATAGCAGTTTGTGATGGTAAGTTAATATTATAATTGATAAATAAATAGGTTTTTTAATTTTAAACTGAAAAAGAATAAAGAATAAGTTTGAGACATGCAGGTTACTTAATTATTTATTATGCTGAATTTTAGGCGGTTGCCATGGGTAATATGATACATTCAGTAGAATGTGATAAATTCTCATGCACAATTTTTATGTATGCTAATCTTGTATGCCAGGTCTGGTAAAAAGACAACAATAATCACAATTTGTTGTCCACATTCAAATTTCAGAATTTCATTTATCAAATTTGCTGTGGATACTTAAGGGACTGCTTTCATTTATTCCCAAAAGTCACTTTCACATAAGAATCATAAAGTCTACTTTTTACGCTTGAATAAGTTTAGTACATTTATTAATTATATTATTGTACATGGCAAGCAGGCTTTACTATGTACATTGTTGTACAGTTGTACACTGTATACTTAATCTACAGTCAGCTCAGGGGCAGATCTAGGATTTGGGTTAGGGGAGTTCACACCAGTAAAAAATTATATGTAGACCCAGAAAAACTCAAAGTTTAAAGCTTTGAAATATTATTTTTTGGGGTAGGAAGGGGGTTCTCGGTTAAATTAGGAGGGGTTTGCTGGCACCTAGTAACCCCCCTCTGAATCTGTCCCAGGAGTTCTTTTCTATAATTATGATTAATGAGTAGTATAACACCATCCCTTTAGTTATACTATAGGCAGCACAATATAAATGTATGTATGATGAGAAAAGGCATATATTGACAAAGTGTTTTTGAATGGATTTGTATTATAACTGTTGTGTGTATAAAATAGGTAAAATATATGTGGCTGGAGGATATGATAGAGGTGTCCACAGTGATAGGGCAAGTGTGGAGTGTTATGACCCAGAAACAGATACTTGGTCTTTTGTCACTGAACTTGAAAAAGCACGCTCAGGACTTGTATTATTGTCATATAACCATCATTTATATGCATTTGGTGGAAGAAATCGCAGTACAGACCACTATTTTGATCTTGCTGAAAAATACAACCCACAGACTAACAAATGGACCCAAGTAGCACCATTACTGACTCCAAGAGCTTGGCCTGCAGCTACAGTTTTTGATGGGAAAATTTTTGTATTGGGTGGTTTTGATGGAGCAAACAGACTTGCAAGTGCTGAGGCATATGACCCTGAAGCAAACTCCTGGACATATGTGAGAGACATGAATGTTTGTCGTGCTGGTTGTGGTGCTGCCATACTGTGAAATCAGTGCTTGTCCCTGTGGTATTGTTGTGTGAAGGACTGTCGAAATGGAACTGTCAAAACAAGCCTAAACAAAGAATAACTTTATGGGTCAAGAGGAAAAATGTAAGACCTCCATCACTTTCATCTGGGGTAAACACAAGACCAACAGAAGCTTATCCATTTTCAACACTGTCAAGGGAAATGTGTTGATACTTTGTGTGCATGATTCTTGTCCTTCATCTTGGTGTCTGTTGATCAAGATGTTCTTAATTCAAACCTTTAAAACCAGTAGTGTGGTTATAGCTAATGTTGTCTTGGATGGAAAATGAGAAAATTGAGTTCCTGGTTACAGTTTCTGGTATTTTATGCCTTTAACTTGAATAAAGGTGTTCAGGTTAATAATTGTATCTTTGTTTCTTAGTTATTATACAGTATGCCTTATTTCTGATTACAATTATACAAGGAATATAATGTCAGGAATTTTTTTTATAAATTAAGTCTTTGCTTTTGATACAGCCATTATATAATTTAATCTTATTAGAACAATTTGCATGATTACTAGTAAAAGAATATACTGCCAACAATATACTAGTATATAATATAATTGCTAGGCAGAGCAGTCACGATTTTTTTATTTAACTGGGAAGGCTTTCATTTGTTTCACTGTTGCTCCAAACTTGTGACAAAATCTTATCGAATTAGAATAAAGCTACTTGGAGATGTTCACGAAAATGTCATTTTTACTGCTGATCAAAATATCACCTCTCCCAAAGAACAAGGCGTTATGTCTCAAAATCGTATTCACTGAATTTTGGTCACATTTGATATATTGTTCTTTGACCCCAAAAGAGCATCTTTACAAAATATTGAGCTTAAATATCCAGCTGAGCGAACAACTAGCTGCGCAAAGCATTGTTGGACAAAACCTCCGGCCCTCACTCTTTGTTTTCAAAATCATTTCTTGCGTGATTTTTAAATAATTTACAGATAAAATTTTGCTCTGTTTAATAGTTTTGGACTTTACTAGTACTAAAAATGCATCAGATTAAATCTTCAATTGTTTTCAGGTAGAAAAAGTGCTGGAACATAGGGCCGGTTATGAAAAATTACAACGGACTGTGATTGGTTAGAAAATTTATTTCCACTCAGCTGGAGGGATAGATGTCCTTATAACAAAAGAAATAAAAAGGTTTTTCTGCTCTGTTTAATTGCTATAAATATGTATCCATGCAGTTAATTACAGGATTATCAGAAATATTAGCAATAGCTGGTATATCATGTTTAAATTATTTGATTCCAGTTAACATGACTGACAATTTTTTTTTGGGGGGGGGGGGGGGGGCTGGTGCAATACTTGATACAGTATACTTAGTACTTAAGTATATCATTTGTTATTTGTTTTAAAACTATCATGATATCTCCATTGCAAATTTGAATTTGAATGCTAGATCCAATACTGACCAAGAATACTTAGTACCTCACTTTCTTGGTCTGTACATAAGTTATGGAACCTCGTTTTTCCACTATTTTAGGGTCTGTGTGCTATACACTTGGGCCATTAGGCATTGGAAAAACTGAGTCCTTAACTTATGGTATGGTCCTCATGCTCAGTTAATAAGATGTATGTATGATTTTCCTTCCCAGAAGCCTCAATCCAGATTTTATTGTGTATGTGTGCAACCATGATCACTCAACGAAGTTTATCCAAAGTGGGCTATGGAAATGTTTTTTTTTTTTTTTTTTCTTTTTGGTTGGTAGTTTCTTTTTTGGCTTTTTGGCGTTTTTGAACTTTCTTTTTCTTCTCTTTCTTTCTTTCTTTCTTTCTTTCTTTCTTTCTTTCTTTCTTTCTTTCTTTCTTTCTTTCTTTCTTTCGATTGTCGACTGAGTATTTGCTACGCACTTACGCTCAATCGATTTTCTTTGTGAAATTAAGTTCAAAACGATTTGATAATAAAATATTTACTATTGTTATGAACAACAAACAACTGTTTTACGGTACAACCTTACATTTGTATGATTTTTTCCGCTTTGAAGTTCGATATGGTAGCAAATACGCACTTGACGGAAGGTCGACCCTTTTTTTTTTCAAAGGTAATCAAGGTAACCTTCTTTGCGGTAAAGTCCTTCTAGGTTCTGTTTTATTTAAAGTTTTATAAAAAATCAATTTCTAGCAAAAAGTCAAGACCAAGGGTTAAAATTGAACAAGGTTAAACCTTTGAGTTTGCTCGAA
>WUAP02129454.1:0-14193 GCA_015163945.2 Stichodactyla helianthus | reverse complement strand
CTTAATCGCCGGTCAAGCTCGGAAATCCATACTGCGCCTCAGCTTTCAAGGGAATGTCTCGGGGGTATGGTTAGTGTTCACCGATTTTTTTAATTAATTACCGTGGCAGACCCGGGTTCGAATCCCGAAAGGATCGCATTTCAAATTTTTTTCCTTTTTTTTTTCCTCACCAATTTTCTTGGTTTTCCACGCAGGATATTGAGCCTAAAAATACTTTTAATCCACGCAGGATATTGAGCCTAAAAAAACATTCTCAGCCAAGATAAAACCTAATTAAATTTCTTAGTAATTTATGAATTTATGGTCCTCGATAGACACCACTTCATCCCCTCTCCTCCTCTCGGGCCTTTTCCCTTATTCTAAAATAGCAAATCGATCCTCTTAGCCTTCTAAAGCTGCGTTGAACGAACAGTTGGTTGGGATACAACGCAGGCTGTCTGCGCGCGGTCTACCTGTGAACATTCAGGGGCGACGTTCTGTCGCGATATCAAACTTTAAAGTTCCTTCTGCCTACTAAAGTATGTTATTCGACGAATATGATTCGATGTGAGGGATTATAGCGACAGGCACAGCAAATATTATGGGTTGGCAAAGCGAATACAGTAACATTTCAGCCTGAGGGCCGAAATAAAAATTCTTACTTTTAATGGAAGGGCATGTCGTTTTGTCTGTTTTCGTGTCCATTCTGGACTCAAGCGCTGAACCTTCCTTCCATAATTGAATCCCTCTCAAATACATCTCTCTATCTGTGCAATCCAATCCGTCAATCCGATCCAAAAGAAGCGATCCACGTATTCTTATTTTCTTGACCTTTGAAAAGGTTGCCGCTTTGTATTTGAGCGGTAATAGTCAACGGCGGAAAGCTCACTTGAATATACCAAGCTGAGGTTCATAATTCATTGTCTATCCATACTGTCGTAAGTAATACTTTGATGTCATCTTTTCAAATAACGTGAAATAGAATATAAGGTTAGATTATGAGACTAAAAAATCAGTGATCCGACGTGGTCCGTATTCAATTGATTGTTGTGTATACACCCGGGTGTATACAGTATATCTAATACCACTTACAAGATTGTATCATTTAGGGATGCTGTTCTGTAATACAGTTATAACAAGTAGCAAGATTTTTCGATGCTTACTCGATTTTTTCGTTTTAAATGTATAATTGATCAGGTTCGCAGGCTGTTTTCTCTGCCTTGACTTTCTTATTATTAACGCTAAGTTGCATCACGTCGTTTGGAAAACCGTAGTGACGGTGTCACAGGCAGAGATACCGAAATCCATGTGACAACGGACGGACGGTTGTTTTTTGTTTGTGAAAGGCGTTTTAAAGCCGTCCGGTTTTTATTCTTTTTGCAATATTGATTGATTGCAAGCTGGGGTAGTTTTAATATGTATTTTTGAAAGGGTCATGCATTATTAGATTCTTGTAATATATACCTCATGTTAATTGTAATTAAGGTCACCGTGGACAATTAACCAGCCGCTACAATGAGCGACGATGAAGATTTGGTGCTCTGCAAGAGAGAGAAAGACAAAGCTCATGACTTGGTTGTGATCGTTCTACGAAGTTATTATCCAGAGCTGTCAGACGATCCCGAAGTAGAAGCAGCAGCCAAGACAGCACCAGACCAGTCAGTAAAACTACTGGCCAAGAGGGGCAAGAAGTTTGAAGTACTTGGACCTATAGGATGGTGGCTGTTTGTGAAGAGTCTTGATACTGAGGAGACTGGCTACATACCAAGTATAAACGTTGCTCCTATCACTGATGATCTCAGCTGTGAAGAGTAAGAAAACACTGAAAAATTATTACTTAAGCATTATGCACATAAAACCTATAAACAGCAGGAGGGGGAAAGAGTCATATCTGATAATGAAGGATTATTCTTGAATGATCTGTTTTTATGATGAAAATGGGTGGTGCCATAACAGCAGCAAGTGCCAAAAATGAGGCCTTATGCTTACTATGACTACATGTTCCTTTAGAAGTAGTTGATTAAAGAGTGCTCTGTTTGCAAATGGCAAATGACACACTGTAACATCTTAACCAATGCAATCCTACATCCACATCTTCTAAGAAATAGGGTCCATTCCATTTTTCTCTTCACAAAGTATGAACACTTTCATTGATACAATTATCATTAATCATTCTGTATGTACTTTGTATTGCCTACATCTTTCAAATAGAGGAAGTGTATACTTAAAAGTACTTACTTGTCATCCAAAATTGACCCTCAGGACAATAAATGTCCTCCCCACTTAATAGTTTCTTAGTCCATTGAGTTTCAAATTGACAATATATCTGTAGTTGCTTTGGTATGTCTTATGGATGATTCAAACTACAGGAAGCCATTCAGGGCCTTGATGATTGTACTGAGCTTTGATTGGATATATCAAGGATGTATTGGAAAGCCACTTATATTTTGTTACACCATATCTTTGCACTTAATTGGATGTTGTAACAGATGCAGTTCAGATGGGAAGCCATTCAACAGCCAGGAAGCCATTGACAAATCATTTTTTCTATTTCAGTGAAATAGAGTTGAATCGTGGTGGAGAGCTATCACCAGAGATGGTTAATAAGAATGTTGATCTAAAGTACTTTCCACTTGCACCAGTGGAGAAGGATTTACTAAACCGGGTGAGATTCATCTTCAAAGTTTAGAGCACTGAAATAAAATTAAACAAAATATATAAGAAAATACAGTATTCTTTAGTCTAAAGAATATTTAAAAAATAAGCCAAGGGACTATTCATTTTTTATGGGCATGGAGAAGGGTGGGGAGCCTGGTGGGTCTCTGTAATCTGCACACTTTCCATATGAGTCTTCGTAAGGGTAGACACTATTATTTATTGAATTTATATATAATATGAACACCTACTTGCAGGAGTGCCGTCATGGTGGGGTTGGTGGTCCAGTGGGGGGGGGGGGTGCATTGTGGGACAGGGGAATAAATTTCAGCTTTCGTGATTTTCTTTTGTCTTCTAATGTTTCCTTCCCTCTGGATTGCTTGTGTCTCCTTTTTCTTCCTATGGCGGCATTCTTGCAGGTGGGTGTGTGGTTCAGATTTTAATTATGATTAATTTAATTAACATCAGTCCTTTAAATTTTAAATTTTAAATTTTTAGATTTTAGGAGTAATAATTATATTTTATTACATAGTAATATATTTTTTATCTCACAGAATGATCTGAGAATGGTTGTCATTGTTGAAAAAAGATTTCATTTAAAACAATAACGAGTAGCTTCTCATCTTAGGGGAGTACGCAACCCTCCCCTTGATCCACCCCTGTTCATGTTTTTTTATTTATTCAGAAACCATGCCCAGAGGATTCTGCCAATTTCTTTTCCAAGCTTACTTTTTGGTGGATGAACTGGTTTGTACACAGTAATCCTATTAATATACATGTAAAAAATGTTTTTTAAACTCTGTTCCAATTCTGATCAAAAATATGTTAGCACATATTGATGCAGATTTAATTATGAAGATAAAAAGTACTGAAACACAGTCAGTCATCTCAAGGAATATGTAAACAAAATTTTTGGAATTAAAAATATTGTATAACTGGTTCACAATTAGACCCAAAACATTTTTTGCTCAGGTTGATTCGTGCAGGACATAAGAGGCCACTGGAGGACCAAGACCTGTGGGCGCTACCAAAATCCATGAAATCATCAAAAGTTGTTCCATTGCTTGAAAAAAAATGGAATGAAGAACAGAGGAAGTTTGCATGCACAAAATGTGAATGCCTTGATTGCCACTGCAAAAAGTGAGTTTCACATAACTTTTGACAAGTGGGTTCTGAAGTTGCTTTGGAAATTCCGATGTTCAAGTCATACAGCTTTGGAAGTTCATAACGAACTTCATTGGCAAACTTTGAACTTACTTCCTGCACAAGTTCAGTAATTCATTAGAATCAGATTCAACTGACTGAGCTGCTCCACAAAGCAGTACAGTGCTCTGCCTAAGAATGGCTTCAAGGAGAAAAACAAATTCTAATGCAAAAGAAAACTGAATATGTAATTAATTACCAAATTTGCACAGGAAGTAGGTTCAGGGTTTGCCAACAAAGTTCATTGTGAATTTTTCAAAGTACTGTATGACATAAACTTCATAACTTTCAAACTAACTTCAGAACTTACTTGTCAATGTTTAAATGAAATCCATTATAAATATCTGTTAGAATATAGGTTTTCAATTGAAAATTTTCAAATGACATGTTAAGATTAGACATGCTCTCAAGTTCAAGTCTTTACATCTAGATCAAGAAATCCATAAAGCATTTATTTAAATTGTTTTGAATTCTTTTTGTAGAATTGAAGAGCATGCAGGCAAGATAGATGAGCCAAAAGATGACAAAGGAACTAAAGAAACTGAGGAAACTGAGCAGCCTGGAGGAAAAGAAGAAGAGAAAGTAGAATTTGTACCCAAAGAAAAACAGAAGGAGCAAAACAAAGATGAAAAGAAATTTAAAAGACCATCTTTGATGAAAGTTCTTTTCTTGATGTTTTGGCGACAGTTTCTCATAGCAGCAATATTCAAATTAATTCAAGATTTGATTCAGTTCGTTCAGCCAACTGTTCTAGGGTAAGCAAATTCTAGCTGAGATGCAAAATCACTTGTGTAAACTACTGGTGATTTTAAGGTGATTTTCTAAATTCTTGATGCTGCTGAATCGCTGTTGCTTTGAACATGTTCAAAAATTTGCAATTTTAGGGCAATTCACACTCAAAACATCACTCATGTTTCCACAAACGATTTTTGATTTCAGGTGAATTGCAAATAGAATCGTAGAAAAACCTGTCTGTGTAAATGGGCCTTCAGTCTCCCTCCACATTAGTGAAGTAGAGGAAACAACTACCTCTCATGAGTGGAAACATAACTTTATCTGTTTGTTTTTTAGGATGCTGATTGGTTATGTTGAAGGAACTGAATCTGGAGGTGCATGGAAGGGCTATGTGTATGCTATCGTGATGTTCCTTGCTGCAGCAATACAGTCTGTATTCCTGCAGCAATATTTCCATTTGGTCTTGACCGCTGGTGTTAAGATTAAGACTGCAGTTACTGGCATGGTGTATGCTAAGGTAAATATGCCCATATTTTGACAGCCTTTTTATGACAGTAGTTCTTTATACTCTCTTTTGTTTGTTTTCTTCCTTTGTTGTGTTTCATTTCTCATTCATTTATATTAATTTCATTATTCATTAATTAATTCTTTTATCTATTTTTATGTGTGTGTGCTTGTGACATAATTTTCTTCAGGCTTTAAAATTAAATAATGCATCAAGAGCAACATCAACTGCTGGTGACATGGTTAATTTAATGTCTGTTGATGCTCAAAGGCTGCTGGATATGTGCTCTTATGTCAACATCCTGTGGTCGGCACCAGTGCAGATTATTGTTGCCCTGTACTTCCTCTATGAAACTATGGGGGTAGCTACTTTGGCTGGAGTTGCTATTATGGTCCTATTAATTCCTTTTAACTTTTTTGTTGGAAAAACTGCTAGAAGCCTTCAGGTGGGAATTTTGTGGTTCTACTTTTATCATCCTTTACCTTTGACACTATAATGTTGTTTTTCTTTCTGTTGATGATGTTGAAAAGAGAATACAAATTGGATACTGTCACCTTAGCAATGATTAAATTTTAGTTTCAAAAAATTCCTTTTTCATTTTCCAGGTGAAACAAATGGGTAAAAAAGACTTGCGTATTAGAATAATGAATGAAATTCTCAATGGGATAAAGGTATAACCCATTTAATATGCTTCTGGCTATTTTTTGTCTCCACTATCTACTTACATTTTATCATGTTTTAAAAGGTGCTGAAGTTGTATGCTTGGGAGGAATCTTTTCTTGGTAAAGTGTCAGCAATCAGAAAAGAAGAGCTTAAACATTTGAAGAATTCCATGTATCTTAATGCTGGTTTTTCATTCACATTTACGTGTGCTCCATTCCTTGTAAGTATTATTTACAATAAGAGTGGCAATGCTGTATCTGATATACAAGCTCGAGCCGCAGGCGAAAGATTGTAGATCAGATGTAGCATGGCCACGCATATTGTATATTGCTTACACTGTGTTGGCATGAATTTTTGAACATTTCTGGAATTTAATTCTGTTAGAGAGATTTCATCTCAGTTAGCTAGATCATCTCAGTTAGCTAGATCATCTCGGTTAGCTAGATCGTGTTTGACTAAAATTTTGAACGTACATGTGAATTTGGCTGAGAAAATCAGCTTTAAAGTTTATGCAAATCAGGACGATTCTGTATGAAATATGCAAGCTCCTCCACGCTTATGATTTTCTATTGTTTTGGCCTCATTAATTATTCATGAGTATCATAAGTACTGTTGGTAGTATATCAATCATTGAAGGAAGAGAAGTGGTCTTCCATGGAGGTTGGATGGCACACTCTTTATGTCTCCCTCTAGTGCTCTCTAGCATTTTTTAAAGAATAAGCTACATAGCTTAGAGAGAAGTCAAATAAATGCATGAGATCACTGGAGAATAGGCTACATGCCTCTTATGTTCTGCCAGTTGGGGGGCTGATCCAGGAGAGAGGTTCAGGGGGTGCACACCCCCCCTGAGATGAGCTACTTACAGTCAGTTATCGATTTAATATTATTTACCACTTTTGGTGCTCAAGGCCAAATTATAAATGGCACACTACCCCCCCATCAAATAATCTTGGAGGTGTACCCAATCAAAAAGAATCCTGGATCTGTATCTGCAGTGCATTTATTAACTACACCATATATTGCTCCTTGAAATGGTCCCCACCAACAAACGTCTTTCTGAAAGACAAATCACACCCAGACAGTCACTATATACCAACCTGCAGTGAAGGATTCGAAGTCCAAGATGTTAATCTTCAGTCCTACCCTTAAAGCTTACATTCATTGAGTCATATGTTTCCATTTCAGGTTTCCTTGGCAACCTTTGCCATCTATGTTCTCATTGGCAATGATCTAACAGCAAAAAAGGCCTTTGTTGCTCTCTCAATATTCAACATTCTTCGTTTTCCACTATCTGTGCTACCAAATGTCGTTGCCAGCTTTGTGCAGGTATGAAAAACGTTATGCAAAATGTATGAGCCTTGTGGGTCCCAAAAATTTCAAAATGTTGATGTTTGGCTTCTTTTTTTATTCATTTTTCAACAGGCATTGGTTTCTCTAAAGCGTCTGACAGATTTCATCTCTCTAACGGAATTAAACTCCAGAAATGTTCAAAAATTCATGCCAACACAGTGTAAGTCTCCAAGATATTTAAGATAGTTGGGGGAGATGGTTTGGGCAAATAATGTTCGATGTAATACTTCCTGGTCACGTGATTAATTTTGACCTAATAGAATAAAGGAAAATATAAGGAGAAAAATTCCTGTATTCTGCCTTCCTGTACCAAGTTTACGTTCAAAACAATGAAGTTTTCTGATCATTTTACTTCAGTTTCGAACCAAAGCATTCATGTAGAGGATGGGACATTCACATGGAATTTAGGAGAAGAACCGACTTTGAAAGAGTGCGTACTGCAAACCCAGTGGATTACTTGATTATTTTCCCATATTTCATGACTGTCATTATCATTTTTATCCATATTTTTTTGATTATTATTTCAGCATCAACCTTAACATAACAACAGGTTCATTAGTAGCAGTAGTAGGACAAGTAGGAAGTGGTAAATCTACGCTACTGTCATCTTTACTCGGTGAAACAGAGAAAACAAATGGACAGGTCTATGTGCAGGTAAATTACTTACTACAGTGCAACTACATGTACTCCAACCCAAGCCACCCAAACAAATTTTCATGTACACTATCCAATCACGATTGAGTATATAAACAATAGAATCCCTACAAATGTTTGAAATTTCGCTTAAAATGCAAAGAATTTACTTTGTTTGTGTACGAATTACGATAACATTGAACAAGAAGCATCGTACGATGTAGAAACTCGCAACAAATGTGTCGTTAAATGTACATTGAAAATTGTGGCTTTGGTTGGAGTAGTCGCACTGTAATCATAATTCTGAGCTGTAGAAGCTGTACTTCAAAGTCAGCCTTGGAAATAATTCTCGTAAAGGAACTCAAATTTATGACCTCCATGACTTTAATAACTTTTCTACCATGGCAGGAAAATTAAATAAAAAATAACCTAAGCATGCTCTTAGTCCTAAAATACGACAAAAACATACTTACTGTTTGTCTCTGCACACACTGCTATGGCTAAAAGATAGAGTTTTCTTTCCAAAAAGAGAGAAAAATGATTAAAAAGACAGAGAATTTTGAACACAAACGAATTTAAAAAGTTCAACTCAGTTCAAGTTGAACATGTGCGCGCGCGTGCTTCAGTGGCGGGAAAATTGAGAGTCACCGCTGACAATCGAGATGACCCAGAAAAATCGGTTGACAAGTTTATTAAGCTCTCAGTTTAAAAACAATATTTAATATAATATTTTGATACCTTTATGTCTGTTTGGAGATAATGCCATGTATGCCAAGGTGTGGACTACCTTTTTATGAAGCAAAAATTACGATGACTGAGGCATAATTGTTCACAATAGCGTACAAAAACAGTTATAACATAGCTAAGATATAACGCGCGCTCTGATTGGCTAACTACCTATGAAAAAGAAATGGATGGTTCATGGTGATAGTGCATGCTCGCGCACGCTGACGCCTAACCCGTTTCAAGTTGTTTCAAGTCTCTCTTTTAGAGCAAAAAAACTGTCTTTTAGGATACAAATTTGATAAAGTCAAATTTGTAGATCATTGTTCTATTGAAAATTTTCCTGGGGAAAATGAAGAGAGAAAAAGTGAAAACAATTTAACAAAGCAACTCTTACGCTACCATCGTGCTCTCCCAACTATCCGCGTGCATCCAGAACTAGATTTACGCACGCTAACATTGACCATTCCTTAAATAGTCTGCCGTCTTTCTATCCTTAGGGTTCAGTGGCATATGTACCTCAGCAGGCCTGGATACAGAATGCAACCCTTCGAGATAACATTGTCTTTGGAAGGAATTTTGATTCAAGGCGTTACCACAAGATCGTCAAGGCTAGTGCACTCGAGACAGACTTTGATATTTTGCCCGGCGGTGATATGACAGAAATTGGAGAAAGGGTTAGGATCAAAAATATTCATAAAAGCATACTTTGTACTCAGTAATACTCTTTCTCTTTCCAAGAGAAGCTTTTTTGGGCTTTTATTTCAATAATAAGAGCATGTGGTGTGTGGTGACTAACAAATGGTTTCTGAATCCGGCAAGCAATGTGATTGGATAGTTTAATTTTTCTCGCTTTATGATTGGCCCATTGTGGAATCCATTTCAAAGTCATAGCACGAAATGTTATGCAACCCAAGGCCCATTCATAATGATGCCTCTAACTTTTTCACTTTTTCTTTCAGGGAATCAACCTGAGTGGTGGTCAAAAACAGCGTGTTAACCTGGCACGTGCTGTTTACTTTAATGCTGACGTCTATCTGTTGGATGATCCACTCAGTGCTGTAGATTCACACGTTGGAAAACACATCTTTGATAAAGTTATTGGGCCCAGGGGAAAGCTAAGGAAAAAGGTATACTAAATATCGTTTCTATTTTGCTTGAGCAAATCCTTTGATGGAAAAAATCAATAACAGTGTTCCAATTTTTTCCAAGACCCGTGTGCTGGTAACTCATGCTGTGAGCTTTCTGCCTCAAGTGGACCAGATCATTGTTCTCCAGGATGGACGAGTCTCAGAAGTAAGAAACATGAAAATAAGATAGTTAAAGCGAAATGAAATAATTGATGAATAGATGAATAGAAAAATGGATAATTAATTGGGGGAAATTTTTATTTTGTCAATTGGATGTATGAAAGAATGTATGAAAGAATGTATGAGAAAATTGTATCCTCATTTTGTTACTTCGTCTTATCTTCTTATTCGCTGGTTTCTTATTCTCGACTTTAAGGGAATAGTTCCTTATCCTTCACTGCAAAGTGTCCCTCAAATTTCATGCAAATGAGCCAAAACAAAATGCTTTATGGGTCGTAAGAAAGCAGCATATTTGAGTGATTAACCTGCCTATTTATAAAGGTTGGAACATACGAAGAGCTTCAAGCCAATCAAGGAGCCTTTGCTGAATTCCTGAAGACATTTGCATCAGAGGAGAAGAACGAGGTCACGGACATAAGTAAGTGTCTTTTATTTCCAAAATTATTACTTATAATTGTTATTCGATAAAACAAGTTCAATCTAGAAGTCAAACAAAAGAGCCTTAAATAAAAAAAGAGTATTGTTTTCTTGCAAATTTAAAACTTTTCTCGTGTCACAAATTGTTTCCTTTGTTTTGACCTACAAATAGGGAGTGACGTCATATTTAAGGAGTCTATTGCATCATTCTTTTTTATTTATTCAGTCAACGAACCAATCCATGAAGACCCTGAAAATGAGGACGAGGAAGACATTCTTGTTCAGCTAAATCTCAGCTCCAGTCAAGATGAAATGGACGCTGGCTTTGAACCACCAACCATTGTGACAAACAGACCGATGTTGAGACGAAGGCAAAGTGTGGCTACCTTGGGAACTACCATAACATCGGATACCGCTGACACTGATTGTATGACCATAACGGAGGAAGACAGGGACATGGATGCCATGATTGGTGAAGAGAAAGCAGAGAAAGGAAGTGTGAGTATTACAGGTTGATATTTCAGGCCTGTAGGCTGAATTCTGAACGGGGGGGGTTCGCTTTTCAATAGGGTGGACCATTTCTCCATTTCCTGCCAACATGAGATCAGCAGGGACACAATATACAAGAAATCTGACCGAAATGACAGACTTAAAAGAGGTTACAACTTGACTAAGTCTAGAGTCAGTCCGGACCTCAACAGCACGCGGGGGCGGTCATAGTGGGGCATCTTCAGGGTTATGAAAGTACACGTACAAGATATTTGCATAAAATAAATGAGATTTTAAATTAACCCTAACGTGGAATAATAACAAGTGTTTCATGATATGCAGGTCAAGATCACCGTATTCTGGACATACGCCAAATCCATCGGTGTGTTCATTGCCAGTGTGGTATTGTTATTCATGCTGGTGTCAGAAGGCTGTCTCGTGGGCTCTAGAATCTGGCTAGCGCTGTGGAGCTCCGATGTGAACGTATCGACCGACGAACGCGATCTTTATCTCGGCATTTATGGGACTTTCGGTTTTCTTCAAGCATTTTTCGTTCTCCTCTCGTCAATATTCCTGGCGTTTGGTTCGATCAGGGCATCAAGATCCCTCCATGACAGTCTCCTCATTAACATACTTCATTCCCCGATGTCGTTCTTCGAGACCACTCCGATCGGACGTGTTGTCAACAGGTTCTCGAAAGACTTGTACACTATTGATGATACAGTTCCACGCTCCATGGGAATGTTTTTGAGAACTTTTCTTAGTGTGTTGGGAACCCTGTTTGCTATCACATATGCTACGCCTCTTTTCTTAACGGTCATAATTCCTCTTAGCTTCATATATTTCTTTATACAGGTTAGTTAATGTTACGTTCAGCGATACTTGTTTTGGTGTGGATAGATTTTCCCTGAATTCGCTTGAATGACCCAGGGACACTGGTTTCAGTAGACCTTTCTCAAGGTTGCGTGCGCATCCAAACTTGACGGGCCACTAATCTGAAAAACGCAAATTCTATGAAATTGAAAAGCAAATTTTACATTTAAAGAGAAAACTAATCAATGTTATAAAAATTTTTCGAAACATTTCATAAAAATGTATGACAATTCTTAGCATCAAACTTGCGTTCTGGCGTCGCGGCCCGTCAAATTCCTTGGATTTGGATGAGCGCGCAACCTTGAGGAAAGAGTCTGTAGGCCTTTCCAAAGATATGGATGAGTAAGTCTAGTACTAGCCACGGTCTGTTGAAAAGCTTGGTCGTATGCACGTGTTGAACTGTATAAGATCACTTGACGGCAGCCATATTGGATGACAGCAACAGTAAACATGGTTGTGGGAAAGTGATCGTGCAAAACTTGTACACCAAAAACCGATTCTCATTCCACCAACGTTTTTGCTTTCGCGCCGTGAATTTTCTTTACTAGAATTTAGTGTTAATCAAAATATCGTAATAATTTACTGTGTTTGCCTCACTTCTGCATTTTTCTCTTCCATTCTTATTCCTTTTTATGCTTTCAAATTGTGTTTTTGATCATCCTATGCACTTCCCATTCATTTAATTTCATTGTTCTTTCTGTTTTATTCGTCTAGCGGTGGTACGTTGCATCATCTCGTCAATTGAAGAGAATAGAATCAGTTAGTCGTTCGCCAGTTTACAACAATTTCTACGAAACCATCAGTGGCTCATCGACCATCAGAGCCTACCATCAACAACAGCGATTCATACGCGGAAACTTCTACAAAGTAGATGAAAATCAGCTCGCTTATTTTCCACTGATTAGCTCCAACAGGTAGAAATTGTTCAAAGCAGGGATGAAAATAGCAGGTTGCCAATGGCCAAAATGCAGGTCAAGTTTTACTATTGGCAGGAAACAATTTTTAACTGTAAAAGTAAAATAAAATGACAGGGAAATTTTGCTTCACCAAAATTGTTTTCATGCCAAAAATATAAAAGTGCCTGGGCATTTTTATTTCTATTTGAAGCCCTGTCAAAGTACTCAAAGTCTTTGGTATATTTATTCTAATTTTGAATTTCCCTTTTTTTCCCTAAGAAATTACATCCTGGGTATATCGACTAACTAACCCCCAACCCCTCCCCCCATTGTGTAAAAGATTGTCAATGAGTGGGAGGGGTACATAAGCAATGAATGTATAATTAAGCTATACGAACGCATGTCTCTGCATGTACACACTGGAAAATTTAGAGCATGTTCCAGCGGTAGACGAAGAAAAATCCATCCCATAAATCCCTTGCGCGCTAAGAAGTGTCCCATGTCCTCGGAAATTCGTGGTTAATGATTCGAAGTCTGCCTTAACTGTTAGAACGTTGATCAATGAAGAAGTTTGTCCAGTTGAACTATCTTTTGAACACTTTTACAAGCATTATCTTGTTTTCGAAATCAACAAACGATTGCAAGTTATCATGGGATGGATTTTTTCTCGCCCACCACAAAATGCGCTCTGATTGGCTATTTCGCTTTCCTCAGATCACCTGGTTGTTATAAAAAATTTTTAATATAAATTATATTTTTTTAGGTGGCTTGCCCTTCGTCTAGAGTTTGTTGGTAACCTAGTGATTTTGTTCGCTGCGCTTTTTGCTGTGATTAGTAAGGACTCCATTTCCAGTAGCCTCATCGGGATGTCAATTACGTACGCTTTACAGGTATACGTTAATGAGTGTCTTACGTCATACGTCACTTTGTAACCTCTGATAACACGTGTTTTATTGGGCCACCACAGGTAACTCAGAACTTAAACATGATGGTGCGTATGTCAAGTGAGCTCGAGACGAATATTGTTTCCGTGGAGCGCACAAAAGAGTATGCGGAACTACCAACAGAGGTAAGTTAGGTATTGAATTTAACGGAAAAAAATAGGGAGGCCCTCCCATATTCTCTTAACCCCTCCCTCCCCCCACAGGCAGAGTGGATCATCGAGGATCATCGTCCCCCTGATGACTGGCCTGGTTCAGGTAACATCGTAATAGACAGCTTTGACTTGAGATACAGAGAAAACCTGCCACTCGTCCTCAAGAATATCAACTGTGACATCGCACCAGGGGAAAAGGTATGTGTAGAATATGAAAAGACTGCTAGCCAGGTACGCTGGTTTGCGTGCCGTCTGCGTACGCACGGTTGCGATTTTTACGTCCTTATGACTTTAAAATGGCTTTAAAACTGGAGCATTGTGATTGGAAGGTGTTTGATTGGTTCAGAGCAGAAAACCATTTAAAAGTCACTTTATGCATATCTTTTCTGTGCGTAAATATAGCTTTAAAATATATGCGTGTAAAAATGGTCTTTCGCAACCAAGGAAGAAGTAAAACGATAATAATATGGGAAGTGCTTACACGAAATTATTGTTGCTGTTCGTCGTGTTGATGTTGTTTTTGGTGGTGATGTTGTTTCTGTTCCTGTAGCTGTTGTTTTGTTGTTGTTGGTAATGGTGGTAGTGTTACTGTTGTTGCTGGTACTGTTTTTAGTTAAGGTAGGTAGTGGTGGTGGTGTTCCTGTTGTTGCTGGTACTGTTTTTAGT
>WUAP02129443.1:0-14193 GCA_015163945.2 Stichodactyla helianthus | reverse complement strand
TTTGGCTCCTTGGTATTTGGGATCTTTCATTATAAAATAAATTTGAAAATAGTCCTTGAAAACCCTTGAAAAGTCCTGGAATTTTTTCCTTTAACTTCTGTATGAACCATGTATATAGCCTGGGTACACCAATGAATTCACTGTATTTTTCCCACTATCTGAAATCTGCTCTCTAGCTTCTTTATTACAAATAGGCCCCTTTCAGCATTTCCAAATTTGGAGGACAAACAATAGAATTTGACTCTCCTGAGGACCAAAGACTGAAATTATTCCACTGTTTAATTGGTTTTCCAAATTCAACTGTTTTAGGAATGGTTGCAAGGGGTTTATACAGAGTCCTTAGTGTTGCTATTGGATTTCCTAAAATACCACACTGTTTGTTATGTAAAACTCTTAGCAAAACAGCTGATTGTTGAAACTAAGATTTTCTTCAAAAGTTCCTAGGTTGTTGCTTTCATTTAGAACCAGGGAAGGGAAATCATAAAAGAAGAAATACACTTTCATGAAAACAACTTAACTTTAAGTTGCTAAAGGAAAATTTTCTTATACCCATAAGAAAATACCAAAATTTGGAATATTTAGTTTACACTTTAGGACTCTGTTCTTTCTCAGCTTTAATGAAGGCATTTTAAACCCACTTTCAGAGAAGTTGCATGCCACTGTTATTCGCCCCTTAAGGACTGGTCATTATTCATTGCCTGGGGGAGGGGTCAGAGGATTTTTGATGTGACACCATGAGAATTAACTGATCCCTCACTGTGGCACTTAGGAGCTTAAATGATCCCCCCTCACAACCATTGCAAAACCTTGTGAACCCCCCAAAATCCTCTAACCCCCCTTCCCCCAGGCAATAAATAATGACTGGTCCCTTAGTATGTAAATAGGTACTTCTAAGCTTGGTTTTCAAGAAAAGGTTTTATGCAATACATAAATTGTAGTGGGTTATAGAATGTCTTCTAATGTGGATGGTGTACAGCTTCGTAATCTATAAATGTAAATCACTGAAACATCAATGTAGTGCAGTCTTCAAATATATTTTTTTATTAACAACTTGCTTGTGAATTATTCCTTAATATACCATAATTGTAAGTAAATTTTTAGGGTTTATTCTGGTTCAGATCACAAACTTTGTAATCAGTACCATGTAGTGGATTGTATTCTAAGAATCATTCTAGATGTTAATTTCAGTGCAATATCATTGCCATGTTTGTGTGTACAATTTTGGCTATATTATAATATGAATAATGGTGAATAACAGTAATATCACTTATTCCAATATACACTGGTAGATGCTTGTTCTCTTGTTGCCTTCCCTCGCCTGACTAATATATTTTTAGGTTGGGTTAAGATCACCCTAATGTAGGCTAACTTTTCTTTAAACAAGATTGATTTTACTTGAATTGACTAGTAGATTTTGTTATTCATGAGTCATATAAAACTACTCTAGTCCAATTTTGTGAATATAAAGCTTTTCCAATGTTATAGCTTAAAATTAAAATACCAGTAAATTCCAAAAAGTATTATCCTCTAAAATGCCCAACAAATGTGTACACTTGAACAGTTTGGAAATCTATTGTGATTATACATACAGCAGAATACACAAATTAGTAATAGCAAGCATTGTTGGTTTGGCAAATGTTTATGGCTACGAAAATACTTTATTTCAAGAGAATACAATTGTGGTTAACTTACATTTTGATAGTTTGTAATTAAATGAAAATTATATTTTGTTGTGTGATTAAATATATGGAATTTGAATTTTGTACAAAAATTGTAATTTGTCGATTTTTAAAAAAAAAAACATTTAACAAGGGTTAGGAGAAAAAAGAATATTTGGGAAAATATATAATTTATTAATTTCAGAAGACGTTCCAACATCGTTTCTTTTCCACTTTATTTCACTTCACACTTTATTACTGATAAAAAAAAAATGCTATATCAACTTTTAATCACGTGGGACCATTTGAACAAACAGATTAAATAAATTTATTTAATTTATGCTATCTTCCAGTTATTTACTTTTATACTGAAAAGGGTCTTATCTTCGACTCTCTTCACGAACAGCTCTTAATGATGTCCCTTGTGGGCGTGCTATGAATATTTTGTGGTTTCCGTGCGTCGAAACATAAACCACGAAGTCGGTTTCACTTAATGCACCGAGAACAAACCGATAGAATGATTCAGGTAGTAGAGCAAAGAGCAAGAGAGAGATCTTCCTAAGAATAAATATCCCTTCGAGTCCCCGAATTCCGCTTTTCGTCAAGTATTTATTTACCGTAAAGAGAACTATAATTACACAACTCCTTTTTTGGGATTATAACCATGAAGATGACAGACGTCAGAGGAAGCTCAAAGACAAAAGCTGGGAGCAGTCGGCTTGACGTCACTGTTTCTAATTTTAGGCGTCAAGACGAGCGTCCCTTGACGTCACGTAATGAATTATGGACGCTGATTGGTTCTTTATGAAAGGCTTTTGTTCTACTTCCGACGGTCTTAATGCTGATTGGTTAAAAAGTGCGTAGCTATCAATAATTCAGGCCAATCACAGATGAGCAGTGTAAACAAATCTAAGACCCAAAAAACCCCTTTCACTGTGAGAAGCGTTCTTTCCCTCACTTATTCAGCTGGTAGAAGAGAGTGGTCTTTAGTATCTCATATTTTTTTCTTTATAAATTTTATACACTAAAAAACAAATACATTCAATAAAAATAGACACAGTAAACGACGATATGGAGCTTGAAATACAAGTATCCGTCAACTTCCTGATGAACTACCTCTATAACAAGCTTCCAAGACGAAGAGTAGATCTCTTTGGCGAAGAACTGGCTAAAAAATTGACCCAGAAATTCGAAGGCCATTGGTATCCTGAAAAACCCCAGAAAGGAAGTGCCTACCGTTGTATTCTCATCTCCGAAAAGCTTGACCCTGTCCTAGTCGACGCTGCCAAAGAAAGTGGTTTAAAACTCGAGGACGTAAAGGCGAATTTGCCCGAAAAGCTATGTTTGTGGATTGACCCACACGAAGTTTCGTACAGAATCGGTAGGTGAAAATACCATTACCTTTTGTTCGAATACAAAAACAACCCACATATGAAATTTCCTTGGAGGTGTTGAGATTGTTGAAACCTTTGATTAATATTCCTTCTTTGTACAGAAGCTTTAGGGGTTGATATGGAATTTTTCTTTGAACATTACGAAAAACAATCCTTCGTACGTGATCGTATCAAATGACTGCTTGTTGATTGTTTGCCGTCCTGGTGTACGGCTCCATTTGTTTGCTTTAAGAATTTAATGGTGGCCATATTTTCCCAAAAGTCCTGAAATAAGTAGCTAAAAACTCCACTGACTATATTTTTCGTTTACTTAAAATGGGGTTTTAATATTTATTTTCCAAAAGGACTTCAAACGCGAAGCTATCCCTTTGTGGTCAAAATGTCGACGGTCAGATATTTTCTGGTTTGTGTATGAATAGCTAATGTTTATTATTTTATTTTATTTTTCTATTACAGGCGAACAAGGCTCAGTTAGCTCGATTTATAAGAAGGAGAGCAGCAGTTTTGCCGATGATATTTCTGATGCCGAAACTGCGCGTTGGGTAGGTCTACTGAACGGCCATAACGCGACAAGAACCAAGTCGTTCGAGAGAAGTGCCGAACGATCTTCACCTACGTTCTCGAGCGGTTCTTCCTCTTCTTCCCCTTCACCAGTCATGGGCCAGTCTTTTGCTCCTTATTTTGCCTGGAGTACGGCTGAAGATGTAGCAAGGAAACCGCGTTCAAGGGCAGGAAGAAACATCCCATCTCCTCTTTCCCCAAACGCTCAAGAGTTCAGCCCGATCAAACCAATCGGCCGTCCATGGACTTTCCCAAGAACAACAGAACGACACCAAGATGGCAGGCGCAACTCGCCTCTTTTTTCAAACTCTTCCAACCTAGATTGGCTTCCTTTTGCCGACATGCCTTACAGAGACAATTTCAACCACTCACAGATGCCAATAATGGCTTAAAAGACTTTAAAATATAGTTTTAAAAAATGGAAAAAGAACAGGAAAACGGGCCACATATATATTGCTAGTATTTATATAAAATGCAAATGTCGAAAAATTGATTGAGGGCTTATTGTAATTTATATAAAGTTCGTTTATATAAAAATTGCGTTCTCTGTAAAAAGTTGCCTCGGTCAAATTTATAGGAATTGTCCAAAGATATACATTCGCAGTGAACACTGTTAAAATTATTTGAAAATGGTATTTCTGTATAAAATTGTTATTAAGGTTTACTCTTTGTATGAAAATAATTTTTGTACATAAAATATTATGGTTTTGTTTTAATGCCAGAAATTGTGAATAGAGTTGTATTGCTTAAAAAAGCAATGAAATTACTACAAACTTATTTTATTGAAATAAATGACGAAAAACTTGTTTTAAGGTTTCTACTAGAATGTATTATTTCTAGAATATGAAATAAATAAAGGTTTCACCATTATTTGAAATACCTGTATATGGCATTTTATTATATATTTTGGGTACCTTTTTGAGGTAAAGAGATTGAGAAATTAATGTGCAACGTTGCAAGTTCAGCAGGAAACATGGGCTTTAGTGTAGGGGAACCCCCAAATTTGGAGAGAATACTACTATTGTGTTTGATCATTCAACCAAAAATATCAAAAGTGGCTATTGTTTTTCTCAGAGCTGTAAAAACATGAATTAATGCTGGATCAGCTGTTGCTCATGTCATTCCTTTTTCAGTTTCTGTGGTACTGGCCGGAATGAAATTAAAGAATACTAATGTAAAACCATTAGAATCTGCTTGAAGCTAGGTTGCCAGACAATAGCACTCACTGTCAGAGACTAAACCAGTCAGGAGAGAAAAATGAAAGCAAGTCTTTCTTCAAAAACAATACTGTGGCTATGGTGGCATTGACCGTGCTAAATTAATTCCCTTTTAAAAAAACAAATTTAGAGACTTCAATGCTCAATATGGGTTACTGTCAAATTCCTTAATCTGTATTTGGCAACCTTCATTAATTTGCCAATGAAAAATCAGACAAGTAGGTATTCAAAAGTTGGGATTATAGATTTATTTTTATAATTATTATTATTTTAGAGCTCTGTTGATTAGATTAAAAACAATTCTTTTATCACTGTATCATCAGATCACTGCATTTTAAGAAAAGCAAGAGTAAATTTAGACATTTTCCTTAATCAAGGTTTTAGATGCAGCTGTTTAAAAAACACAATGTATTAAAATAGTATCTATATCAAGACTCCAGGGAGAAAAAGAATAATTGCAATATATGATTGTCCTGGAGCCTCAATTCAGTTCTTATTGTGTGTGATCACCTAACCAGAAACTGGGCTATAAAAATTGCTGAAATTATTCCAATCTGTCAGTCTCTGAAATGACAAAGAGATTTGGTTACACCAAACAAATGAATACTATCTGACCACGATAAAGTGAAGGTCAATATCCTCTGATATCCTGAAACCTGATGTGGAGTGATTAATCTAAACCTTGCTCAGGAACATTGTTTGGGCTACCTGTGAAAGGTCAAACACAAAGCTAGCCATTGAATGTGATTTGATCAATCACCCCACATCAGGTTTCAGGATATCAGAGGATATCGACCTTCACTTTATCGTGGTCAGATAGTATTCATTTGTTTGGTGTATTTTTGTTATTAGCCATTGAAGGTGCGAGGTAAAAATTTGAATAATCCTTTAAAACGACCTTGCAGCCTCGACTGAATGCTTTGTGTTGGGACCAGTAAACCGATGTATGGAAAGTGGTCAAGTGTTTTACCTAAGGGAGGGGAGGACCGGCTTTGGAAGGAAGACTAGAAACTAGTTACCAGACCTTCTTGTATAGTTGGAGAACAAGGCGGTAAATATGGAGGACAGAGAGTGGTTTGGTAAAAAAGACGGTTTTTAGAGCCAACACCTGGCAATTTTAAGCAGTATATTCCATCCTACTCCCTTGGACATTCAAAAACAAATCAACAAATCACGTCGAGAGTAAATTACAACAGCCATTTTGGTAGTATTTGTCTTTTTTTAAGGGGCAGACTTGTGATTTTGGAAATCAAGAATGTCGAGCCGAGACGTGCGGATTTTGCTTGTGGGTGACCGTAAGTTGAACTGTGATTTATATTGTAAAAAGAGTAGCTGTTCTCTATAGAAATGTCAGAAATATTTCTTCGTTTATTGACAGTGACCTACGTTTTGTTTTTCTTTCCAGCACAAGTAGGAAAAACATCTTTGATATTGTCACTTGTCAGTGAAGAATTCCCTGAAGAGGTGAGTACAATTATGAATATGCATCTTAATAAATAGCTTCATATTGCATAAGAAAAAAAGATATTTTCTAAGAGAATTATTAATAATCTTTGGATTGATTTCTAAATTAAAGCCCTCTTTCCCTCTCTCCAGGGCAGATTTTAAAATGTATTTAAAAATGAATTTAAAAAAGCAAAATATGTATATACTATTCCTTTGTTTTTAATTTAAATACATCAGCAAAATACTTTTAGTAGGCCCAGTTCAGATGTCAAACTATGCCTCGTCAAATCTAATCTAGCATTTCGTACACCATGAGTGGGATGTCTGAACCGATTGAATTCAACAGATTTGAGTACAGCAGAAAATTAAATTTGACTGAGCCAGTCATACGAAAGGACCAAAGATCAGCATTTACTCAAATGTCGAACTTTTGTTAAGTCAAATGCAATGCAAAAATCATAAAAGCTTAATATTACAGCTACGTTGGTTTTTGCTAAAGTGTGTTCACATTGAGATTGCAAGTGGCAAAATTAAATGCGACGTCTGAATCAGACATCAAATTTAGTTTTTTCATGGTTAAATTCATTAATAAGAATAAAATAGTATTTGTGGATATATGCTTCTGTATTTTTCCACATGTTTCTGATTGAGAGCTATTAAAAGGAAAATTAATATTGCATGATTCTCATTGCTGGTTTTTGTATGCTGTCTAAAAACCTGCAATCATTAATGTTCAGAATTGCATCTTTCCTTATTAAGACCAGCAAGTTGCATTGTGGTCTTGCTTGGGTATAAACAATACCATATAAAACAAGACGGATAGTAGATATTTGTATTGAAGCTACTCCACAATGCACCATGTTAACTATAGACAGACTTAGCAAAGAAGATGGAACCTCAAGAGGATGGCACAAGCAGATTCTTTGTCATGCATGCGCTGTTCTTTCAAGGTCACATCTTTACTAAATCTATCTTAAAAGGTCTACTAATTAGTGACTTTTCATGCAATATTGTTGTGTCACAATATTTATCTTATTTTCAAACAATACACTTCCTGAAAAAGGTTCCTTCAAGAGCTGAAGAAATAACCATACCAGCTGATGTGACTCCAGAAAAGATACCCACACACATAGTAGATTACTCAGGTAGGGAAATATTAGAGCAATGTCATTATTTCTTGAGGATTTCCTAGCATGAGATCTAGAGAGATAGGGGGATTTTGGTTAAGTTTGTCTTCATATTTGTATGGAAAGAGCCATAGGTGAGGTCTACGCTAATGCAAAAAAGAATGACAAAATGTGATAAAAAAGATGCTGTACTCATTTTTAAAATTGTTAACAGCTGAAGAGCAAACAGAAGATGCATTAGCAGATGAAATACAAAAGGTAGAGTGCTCTTGGAAGTCAGTGCATTCATGTTATGGTGTATTTTTAATGAGAAATCTCATATCAACTTCTGTTGCCAATTTTTATTAAAGCATTGTCTTAACTGTCTATACTATTTCATTTCAGCATGGAATAAATAAAACCAAGAATTTTCTTTCAATAAGCCCTTAGTTTATCAAAATAGAATAGTTTAATTTTCACTACCCTGTAACTGCTCATGACCCAGCACAACCACTGCCCCACAGTGTCCCTTTGCATTTGGGGGTTTCACACAGTACTGTATGTTATGTATTACCGATAATATGTTATTGGTATGTATTAGTATGTTTCACACAGTATGTTATGTATTAGTATGTTATTAATATTTATTAGTATGTATTAGTATGTTTCACACAGTATGTTATGTATGTTATCTAAACCATGTGCTATTATTTTTTCTTAAGGCAAATGTAGTTTGCATTGTATATGATGTGACAGATGAAGAAACAATAGAAAGGGTGAGATCTTGTTATTTATTTAGTGGTGGTCATAGATTACCATAACAGCAGTACAAGAGAACATGATGTTGTACTTTACTTTCTGACCAGTTCCTTAGTGTACAATGTTTAATTTCTGCCATGTGCAAGTTCCTGTGACAATTATTCCAGGGCACTTATACCAATAGACCTTTTTCAAACAATGGCCATGTTGACTGAAACAATGCATTTTGCCTGGCAAACCTCACACTCAAGCACTTCTCATTGGAATAAATATGACTGCCATGTAAGAAAGGTCTATTGAAAGCAGACATCAAACAAACAAGCAACTTAGCAAAAAGTGACATGGCAGATCAATTACTTGAAGTTATCACTGCTGCTGACTGGTCCCTTGAAGCAAGTGTACCATTGAACATCATTTATTTATTTTTTATACCACTAGATTACAAGTTTATGGCTGCCATTGATCAGAAATGTGAATGAAGATGAAGAAAAGACCAAACCTGTCATAATCGTAGGAAATAAGGTAGTTTGTACAGTTTATGTAGGTAAGATGGAGTGAGAAGATATCATTTACTTAACAAAACCCACATATACAGTTAAACACATTGATATCAGGGACTTTGGAAAGTCTTGGAAAGTTTTGGAGATTGATGATGTATTTTTCCAGGACCTTAAATTAAACAAAGTTTTGAAAAATTAATTTTTGGTCTGCTAGGCCATGGAAAAGTTATGGACAAACCCTGTGATATACTAGAGAGGATACAAAGGAGGGCAGTGCTTTATAAACCTTTACAGATTATGGGCTTTAATCATATAGCAGCCATATCGGTTGAAACAATACATTTTCCCACATGGCCTCACATTCAAACACTTCAGAATGGGTCAGGGAAGAACGGAAGTTTTTATTCTCTTGGGAATAAACATGGCTGCCATGTGATTAAAGCCCATAGACACAGCACTCAACATAAGAGTTATTCAACAGCTCACTTTATATGGAATCAATACTGAAAAATCATTGCTTTGAAAATCATTTTTTAGCTTTACTTTATTAATGCTAATTTTTTCATTAACAGTCTGACCTGTCAGATATGAGTACAATGGATGTAAGTATAAATATCTCTCAGTCTATCATATGCAATTTTGTTTATGGCTCAACAAACACACACTTCACAGAATTAATTTGTAGTCATAACAAGCCACAACAGCAACTGAGCAGATTTTGTATGTCTGTGAAAAAGTTGCAGCACGAACATGGCACGGACATGGTCAAGGTGCGGCAAGGAACTTTAGAATTCTAGAAAACATCACGCTTACGGCACTGACCGTGCTGCGACTTTTTCACAGTCATACAAAATCTGCTCTATAGGCTTTGATGCAGCCATGTTGGTTGAAACAATACATTTCCCCCGTGCGACCTTGCACTGAAACACTTCAGAACGAGTTCACTCAGTCAGGGAAGAACAAAAGTTTTCATTCTCTTGTAAATAAACATGACTGCCGATGGTGTGATTAAAGCCCATTGATAATAGTTGTGAGTCAATCAGTAAACAATATTCTTAACAAAGTTGTAACAATATTCCTCGTTTTAGCTTGTTCTTCCAATTATGAATGACTACACAGAAGTTGAAACATGCATCGAGGTAATACTACCTTTGTAAAGTCATTTCTAAAATTGATTTAGTTACTCTTATATTAGACTGTAAATATGGTATTTCTCCTTATATTCAGTGCTCAGCAAGAAATCTCAAGAACATATCAGAGATGTTTTATTATGCACAAAAGGCAGTACTTCATCCAACTGCACCTCTATATCTACCAGAGGAAAAACAGGTACAAATACAACTTATACTCCAAAGTGATTTAGATTCAACATCTTTATTTTGTGTGTAATGTTTTACCATTTCAGATCAATGTCATATGCTTTAGAAGATACATGTAACGTTAATATACTTGAATATACAAAGAATTTTATTCCCCAGGGGTCGCAATGACATGTGGTTTGAAATGGGAGAACATTATGCTGAGTAAAAAGGTCCATTTTAATGTTTTGCATTGCCACTACTGGTGAACATTTTCAATACATTATTTGGGCTCCCTGTGTTATTATTACAGGCAGCCCCTAGAAGTCTTAGTTCAAAAATTAAATATCTCGAAATCACTTAATTATTAATGCCATCATCTTACAGATAGTTATATTATTTTTTAATTTTTAAGCTTAAACCACTTTGTGAGAAGGCGCTAACTAGAATATTTAAAGTAAGTAGCACTTTTAAATTGATATACATTAAAATATATGGATGTTGTATAATTTTTTTAATCAATAACTCAATGGAAGAACTCTCTGTGTTGAATATTTCTCAAGTGGGGTGCACTAGCTATTCATTTAATAGCCATCAAATAAAGAAATTGACCTTAAAAATGTTATAAATTATATTATATAATATCATTAATTTTAGATGGTGATTGTAATTGCAGATATCAGATGCCGATGGTGATGGAATACTTAATGACACTGAGCTCAACAATTTCCAGGTATTGTACTACAATAGTAAAATTATTTAACAGTTATGTTTGGCATAGAAAATTACCAGGAAGGTGTAGACCTTTTATTGTAAAATGTTTTTCTGTGATGGTACCAAGCTCTAGAGAGCATTTTCAGTCCTTGTGACAGAGAACAAAAGATAAAAGACATGGCATCCATGTTGATGTTCCAAACAAAAGGATCTAATTATACATCCTTTGTCACCAACATGCATGGCTGTGATGATGTCATGTGAAGACACACCCAAAAGGGACAGGCTGCATGTCCTTTTAAGATAAAATCTTGTTATTATGGCCAACAAATGCCCAACAAATTACAGTCAAACAGCCAACAAACTACCATCAAATGGTCAAAAAATTTTAATGGCTGTTTGACGGCAGTTTGTTGGCTGTTTGAAATTTTTTGACCATTTGATTAAAATCAGTCAATAGTCAGCCAACAGGCCATCTGGGGGGGTTGTTCTTGCATATATTATCTACAATAATTTTTAACTAATAGATTTGTACCAACAACTTTTTTGTTTTGTCTTTCCTGCTTTCAGAAGCGCTGTTTTAATTCACCTTTACAAGGTCAAGGATTACAGGATGTTAAAAATGTAGTTAGAAAAAATATTGACGGTGGCCTCAGGAATAATGGACTGACATTAAACGGTGTGTGAAATGTCTGCTTTTTCATGGAAAACTTTCAACCTTACCTACAACCTTTATAATTAAATTCCATATCATTGACTTATTTATGTACATCTCAATCAATTTTTAGGTTTTCTGTTTCTTCATACATTGTTCATACAACGAGGCAGACATGAGACAACTTGGACTGTCCTTAGGAAGTTTGGTTTTGGTGAAGATTTACAGTTAAGACCTGATTATGTCTGCCCACCTGGGTGAGGATGATTCAGAAAAACTAGTAACAAAACAGTCTGATTTTGACTTTGCAGGATTAATTTTATGTTATTGTTTCACAGGATTGAAGTTGGTATTGACAACACAGTGGAACTGTCAGATGCTGGTTATGAATTTCTCATTGATTTATTTAATAAATATGATAAGGTAATAGTAAAATGTGTTAATACTGTTGGTTACCTCTACCCATGAGCCATTGTGACAAAAACATGTTCTGTCGTGCTGTTAAACCTTAAAGTTTTAGCTGCAACTGCTCAAGGGTAGGTGCAACCAACAGTAGTGCTGGATTATATAATTGCACATGCTTTAGTTGTAACATTTTTCTTGTGGTGGAAAGGTAACTAAAAGCTTTGTAGCTAAAGATAGCTATTGCTGTACATGCAACCCTCTTTATATAAAGGCTACTAATAAAATTTACGTTAGTGAAGGGGGAATGGATGGGGGGATTTGAAGGAGCTGTTTTTCTGCACACCCAGTATAAAACAAGGTTGAAAAAGTGATGGCCTCTCTGCTGTTTCTCTGCACCCCAATTTTTTTGCCCACCCTCTTTAATAAGCAGTTTCACAGGCAGCCCACCCCTTTTAAGATGCTCAAAATTTACTTTTCTTTATGACTAGCCCCTTATATTGGAAAAAAAACAGTAACCTCTTTTCTTTGGCCATCACAAACATAGAAGTTAATAGCTAATTTTTGTTATACCTGGCGGCATGCTAACCAATTTTAGCATGAAAATGCTAAAATGAGCTGTTGTCATGACACCTTGGTTAATGATAAATGAATATTCTCCGAAGAAGAAAGCAACAAAGAGAACATGTGTACTAAAATCAGACCAAATCTTGAGGGTAATTTATCATTTTTTATTACATAAATGTAGGACCAAGATGAAGCATTGAGTCCCATTGAGTTACAGGTAAATGCAAAAGAATCAGGGAATGATGCACTCAAAACAAAAAGCCATTTAATTGTTGTATTACTGTTCATTTTGATGATTCTCAGGATCTATTTTCATTGTGTCCATCCATGCCATGGAATGATGAGGTCATCAGTGCAGCAGAAACCAATGAAAAAGGATGGATAACACTACAGGGTTTCCTTGCACAATGGACGTAAGTTCTCTCTAATTTCAAGTTGGTTAAATTTGTATTTCAAATTGTGTAGTCCTAAAAAATAATTGTACTGGATGAATGTGGAAGCCATTTGAGAGTTATACTGTATTATATTTATGAATGTGTGGACCGTGTGGCACTATGAAATACATTGACTAGAAATAATGGAAAGTTATCATGCTTAGAAAGGAGGTTATTCCGGGCGAAAGACCCTGAGAAATAAATTAAGAAAAACTAATTTCCATTATTTCTAGTCACTGTATTATATTTATTAATTTTCCCAAGTTTACAGGACATAATTTGTTTTTCAGGTTGACTACATTTCTTGACTACACCAGGACACTATCTTATCTTGCTTACTTTGGCTACACACATGGAGAAACAGAGACACATTTAGCTGCAGCAATTACAGGTACCATCAGTCATGTGATGTTATGTAAACCAGGTGTTTTTCTTTACCAATCTTAGGTTAGTTCCAAATGCTATCACTATTTTCAAACCAAGATAAACCTATTTTGGAGACCTTATCTTGGTTGGAACATGGCTTTTTAAGATTAATATTCTGCTTTAGATTCAGTCTATCTACATATTATATACCTGAAATCTCTTTAGTTAATACTTAAATGCTGTCAATAATGCTTTGTTCTTTGCTAACTTTTTCGTGTCTTCTATTCCTCTAGTCTGTCTCCCATTACCCATTCCTATAGTCTACTCTGTGTCTAGACTTATTCAAAGCCGAAAAAAGCTCAGGGCTTCTCTCCAGGCCTCTCAGGAAGGACTGGACTGGGCTGTATCTAAGCTGGGTACAACTATTTAATCACTCTTACTGTCTTATTAATATTTATGAGTCAGTGTGTATACCACAGGTAGCCCATTTCTGTGGTGTGACACTGTCTGTCATTGAGTACATGTAAATCTTGTTTGAAATGAGGATTTGGGTTGCCTGTGGCTTTATATATCACTGAGGGGAGCACATCTCCTCACCATAACCTGATAATTCTTAATTCTTTGATATTATCCCATCTGTTCATACTAATACCTAATTTGCAGCACTGTCTTTTTTTCTTTTACTGATAATTTTCTTGTTACCAATTCTTTTCTTTTTACTTGTACCTGTGCTTCAAATATGATTTCCTTCATTTCATATTTTCACTAATGTTTCTTACTTATAATCCTTTGCATTCACTTCCATGCATTTCCTCTCATTTGAAAAGTGCATTTCATTCATTTTTCAATATATTTCTTACTTTTCTTTCATTCTCACTTGTGCCTTATATTTGAGAAAAATTATTTATTCCACTTACTTTGAAATAACTTTTAATTCCATTTATATCCATACTTAAGACTTTATATTTATTAATTTAAAAGTTTACATTATGCTTTACTACCGCTTGCGATCAACCGTATAGCGTAAACTTTTTTAAATGTTGTTTCAAGTTTCAAACGATACGTTGTCTGGTGTCGGCGGCATCGTTTATAGGCGTGAATGTTTGAGTTTTCACG
>WUAP02129432.1:0-14198 GCA_015163945.2 Stichodactyla helianthus | reverse complement strand
CGGTTGGAAATTCGTTTCCTAAAAAACAACGATAAATGGTACGCGTGTCTTCCAACCAAAAAGAGCGGGAAAACACATACGGTTCACGCGTCAACTGGAAGAACCAAAAAGAGCGGGAAAAGTGGATTACCTCGATCGGAATACCGAGTTTTCCGGAACTTTCAGATCGGAATGACACATACCATTAGTTTTGCCAACCGGAATTTCCGGTTTTTCCAGTTGAATGGAAGGCAGTCCTATAAAGCGCAAAAATGCTTAGAGTAAATTAACCGCATTTTCGGTCTTTTGAAATTTTCCAATTCGTAGAAAAATATCTCTTCGATTAAACAAAATGAGTATTTTTCCTGACCTTCTCCTGAGATTCATCCTCTTCTCCCATTCAAACAACTCGTTTGTTTGTTTGTTTTTTGTTTCCCAATTTCCAAAAGAACAGTCTAATAAGCTGCATTGAATACCACGGGTGGATTTGCTTACAAATCATTTTTGCTTTTAGGGACTTACCATCAATTAACGGGGAGGGGGTGCAAATAATGGGAGGGTCATCATTTTTTATGCACCTCAAAGTCGGGGGGGGGGGGGGGGGGGTGTCCAAAATGTTGTGAGTGTTTTTGGGGTGGGTGCGCATTTTTAGTGTCCATCGTGGGCAGAGGCATGAATTTTTCTTGGATCTTATATGGGGAGGGGTTGGAAAAAACATTATGGTAAAAATGAAGCAGTCTCCCCGCTAATAGACCTTTTTTGAACTCGCAAAATACCGCTGTAAGTCTAAATTAAAGACTCGCTTTTGCGTTAGTCTCATTTCAGTGTCAAAATATTCATAAATACCAACGATAAAACGAAAGATAAACAACTACAACAATACAAACACTTTGAAGTTCCACGGACCTTCACTGAAACACGTGAATATTCTACACAAAAACGAGGCTAACCCTGAGCAACAGAGAACTCGAAACTGGAGTATTAATGATAAATCCCTTGTGATGTTTAAGAATTCCATGATGGCAGAGCTAAAGACCCGAGTCGAAGAACTCAAGATGGAAAATGAATACCAGCTTCGACTCAAAGACATGAACTACAACGAGAAAATCAAGGAGCTGACCGAAAAATTCATCCAAGAAATGGAATCCCTGAAAACTAAGAATCAAGTGCTTAAAACTGATAAGGAGAAAGAAGAAGCAAAACACGAGGAAGAAGTCGCAGATCAGATGGAAAAACACGCGAAGGAACTGCAAGATCTCGAGTCTGCCAACAACCAGAAGTTGATGTCTGAATATGAGAAGTATCAAGAACTGCAAGCGAAGAGTCAAAAGATGCAGGAAGATTACGAGCGACAGCTGACTGAGATGGAAGAGGCCCGAGAGCAGGTCCTTGAGGAACTGACGGAGTATTATGAGAATAAGCTCCAAGGGAAAACATCTCAGTTGGAACAGGTACGTGTTTCATAAAAATAAAACCTTCAGAATAAAGGAAGAGAATTATTATCGAGGATGATTGATTCATGTGGATGATGATACATGTTCTGATTATGATGTTTTTGATGATGATGATGGTGTTGATGATGGTGGTAATGATGATGACGATTATGATGGTGATGATAATGGTGAAGGCTGGTGATGATGATGATAATGATGACGATAATGATGACAACGACAATGGTGATGATGATGAAGATAGCGATACTGACGATAAGGTTCATCTAAAGTATTTCATAGTGCCTTATACCCGAATAGAGCGGTTTTCGTATGAGTGGTAAACGACACGGTAAGTTCGTAGTCGTGCCGTAGCAGTACCGCAGTTTACCGTAGTCGCAACAACGCGTGTACGTGCTGAAGTCAGTACCGTACGTTTCCCACTAATTAATACGAAATTCACTTTATCTGTAGTCTTGGAAAGTTAAGCTAATATCATTCTTTTTACACACAGTCTCAAGAAGAGGCGAGACAACAACTTCGTGAATACGAAGAAACTAAAAAGCAAATCGAGGAAGATGCCGATCGTGAGATTCTGGACATCAAAAACAAATACGAGAGACGTCTAAGAGAAGAGAAAGAAGCCAATCTAAGACTGAAGGGTGAGACTGGAATCATGAGGAAAAAGGTACGAAAAATGTAGAGCATCCTAAGCACTTGCAATTCTTTGGGGTTGGGGAGGGCTTGGAGATTGGTCACTGGCGGGATCAGCTGAGGTGCAGTTGCAGAATGGACCTTTTACTCAAGGTTTCGCGCTCATCCAAATTTTATAATGAGAATCATACATTTCTCTAAACGTTTTCAAAAAGAATTTATAAAATTGATTAGGCTCCTCTTATAATATTTGCTTCTCAATTTTACTGAATTTGCGTTTTTCAGTTTTGTGGCCCGTCAAGATTAGATGCGCATGCAACCTTGAGAAAGCAGTCTATTGTGAATAGATTTTAGGTATATTATGATAGGGCGCATAACCGGGTTCTTCACTGGGATGTATATAGTTGTACAACCAGCCAGATCCCCCCTCAATTGGGCAGGGAGGGAGACAGTTGCGGATTAGGAGGTACGAATGTAGAATTGAACTGGAATTGAATATTATGTTTGTTTGTTTTTCAGTTTACCAGCCTGCAGAAAGAAATCGATGACTACAAGGCTGAGATCCAGAGGCAACATAACGAGAATAACAAACTACAAGGTGTGATCAAATCACTGGAGAAAGACATCTATGGGCTGAAGAAAGAGATACAAGAGAGAGACGAAACTATCCAAGATAAGGTAAACTATAAATATCACTTCTACGTACTCTAGATTCCACCAACAGAGTAGGGGTCGTATAAGGGTATGGTCACGGTACAGAATAGTCGACATCATTTGAACCAATCACATCGCGATGTAGCACGTCACGGATATGATTTAGAAGTCTGAACCAGAAGTTTAACAAAGTCATGCATGATCTCACTCACGAGAATTTTAATAGCCAAATTTGTCAAAAACATTTCATTCTTGCGCTTATTAATGCTAATTCATCCTGTTTTCACTTGATTTTTCCGCAAGCACGCGTAGCACTCGTAGCGGCTCACCAGGATTAGGGGGGAGGGGTGGGGCTTTACCCTGAGACACCCCCCTCCCCTCCCCTCCCCTGGATTCCGGAGAACCGCTACGCAGACTACAAGCACATGCACCAGAAATGATTGATTATTACAACCCTTTAGGATTCCTTTTTTCCCCCATTTTAAGTCACAGTAATCAAGCTATCACACTTTTGTTACAGGAAAAGAGAATTTACGATCTTAAGAAAAAGAACCAGGAACTAGAGAAGTTCAAGTTTGTATTGGATTACAAGATCAAAGAATTAAAGAAACAGATTGAACCAAGAGAAAATGATATTAAGGCTATGAAGGAACAAATACAAGAGGTAAGCACTGCAAATAAGGAAATATAACACAATTAAGGGATGCATTATGAACGCGCAATCTAATTGGCCGAACGTGTGTGCGTTCGCATATTTTATTTATTTCGTTTCGATATTTGAATCGTATAATGGAGAAGTCTAAAATAGTCGCAATCTGGCTGGTCCTTATGTTCATCTTAAAGTTCATTCGTGCTTTGCACCTTCTGTTATGTCTTTACGAGTAAAAATATCTGAGATATAACGCGTACGCTCGCGCTAAAACAGCGAAAAATATCTTATAAAGGCAATGTAAAACAATCTGCACTTGTTTCTCTGTACTGTGATATAAACACTCTGGAAGATGTAGAGCACGAGAAAAGCGAACTTAGAAACACAAGACGTGGCCGAGGCGTGTTTATATCACAGTACAGAGACATGTTCGCGCGTTTTATATTGCTTAAATACAGTATATTGGTATGTTACACACAGATTTAAAACATTCCCCAAGCAGGGTGTCTAAGTGTGCGCACAATCTCTGTTAAGTCCTCATACTTGTATTTGTGTTTCCCAAGATGGAAAGCGAGTTGGAACGATTCCACAAACAGAATACAAGCCTCGAGTTGAATATCACAGAACTGAGGCTAAAACTGAAAGCAACCGACAAGGAAATGCACCAAGAACGACAAAAGGTAGGCTTTTTCTTGGCTGATATAATGTTGTATTTGGCATCCCTGTGGTACTTGGAGCTTATTGGAGTTTATTGGGAGGGATCTTAAGCAGTTAAGAAAATTGACGACGCGGAAGTCACGCGTACGTTTCTTTCATTCGTGCCCCGTCGTCGTTGAGGTTCCCGTTCTCGACAGAACATCGGTTCAGGTTGTTTCACGTCCTAAAACCTTTAAGACGACGGCGCGCGCATTAAAGAAGAACGTAGGCGTGACGTCCACGTCGGCGATTTTCTAAACTGCCCAAGGTCCCTAATTTAATTGAAGACAGGCCCGTATTCTTACCTCGTGTTGTATCTATAGGTGCGGGATGTAGAAGCTGTGGTCAAGAGGTTCAAAACTGACCTTCATAACTGTGTCGGGTTCATCCAAGAACCCAAGAAACTCAAAGAGAACGTCAAGAGTCTGTACACCAAATACGTACAAGATGAAACGGTACGCTACCTTAAACTTGCACATCAGAAACATTCACCAGAGGGAACAATTTTTTTTGGAACTATACGTGACTAGGTATTAGTTCGCGCGCGCTCATAAAACACAGGCAACCCAAAATTAACATTTCGATTTTACGTGCTGGACGAAGGACGACCTCTCTCGAGTTCGTCGTTCACTTCGCTCGCGCTTAATTTTTACGCGCGCTTTGCGCGACACTCATTCTACTTCTTTGCTTCTGTGAGTCCAAGAGAAGTCGACTTAGAGCAAGTCTAATATGTGACATACATTCGAAGAAACTTTTGGGCTATGACGTAATGTTTTCCTGTTTTAGACCACATGTTATCCTTTTGGTAATAAGATTCTTTGGTTGAGGTACATCCACAGTAATAAATCTTCAAAAGCGTTAAACAAAGAAATAAGAGGAATGACACGTGTTCTGAAATGGGAAAACATTACGCCCAAGGTGAAAAGGTATTTTGGAGTCATATATGATGACATGCAAGTCCATGCATTAGGTGACGCCACATTTAACATAAAGAACGTTGTTAGGTGATGTTAAATTTTGCGCCCTGTGTGACGCAGTATTTACCGAATTGCATATGGACGTCATCTTGGGATTCGGAATTTTCTATTCCCATCGTCTTATCCATTTTATTATTTTTTAACAATGTATTTTTATGTTGGCAGCCTGAATCAGCAGGTGTGGATGCGGACATCCAACACGAGTACGCGCGACAGCGTGAACACTTGGAGAGAAGCGTTGCATCTTTGAGAAAGAAACTGGCTAAAGACTCTGAAATCCATCGTGCTGATAACGTTAGAATAATGCAGGTACAGTTCTACTCTTTCGACTCATTTGCATTACATTGAACAATATTTGTCCATCCATATGGTCGTTCTTACTGCCTACATTTTTTTACAGCAAGAATCGAATAAGAACGATGGGCGAAAACATGCCTTCGTGTTTCTCATTTTCTTTCTTCTTTTTTCATTCTTTCCTTCTTTCCTTCTTCGTTTCTTTGTTCCTCGATTCCTTTCCTTCGCCCCTTTGTTCCTTCGTTTGTTCATTCATTCCTTTCTTTCTTTCTTCCTTCCTTTCTTTCTTTCTTTCTTTCTTCCTTCCTTCCTTCCTTCCTTTCTTCCTCTCTTCTTTACTTCTCTCCTTTCTTCCCTCCTCTCTTCCCTTCTTTCTTTTTTTCTTTCTTTCTTTCTTTTTTGTAATGAAAAAGTGTTACTAAAAAGTATTATTATCATTATTAATCTTAATTTTTGTTTTTGGTATTAGGAAAATGTTACACTAATTAAAGAAATCAATGATCTTCGCCGAGAGCTAAAGATAGCGAGGACAATGGTACATGATCTAGAGACAGCACTAGGGGTCATGCGCAAACAACATCATCAAGCAAATACTGGCATTGAAGACCCAAACAATGACAATGACAAGAAAACTGAAGAAATCAACCACCTGGAGAAAATAATTGATATCCAAAAAGGAGAAATTAGAAAACTAAGAGTACAGATCAAAGATCTTGAGTCCCTTTCATCAAACAGACCTCCATCCGGAGGCAAACTTCCCCCTGTACCTGTAATCTAAACTGACAGAATATCTAACAATAACTGGAATTCTTTATTCTTTTATTTGGTAAATAATTATCATTCTTATTTAGAAAATTTTCAGGCATATCTAATCCAGTAAACCCATAAAATAAATTTTTAAAACCAAAAATTTTTACTCATATACTTTTATTAATGAAAACCAATAATTTTCTGAGGGTTGATATATGTAAAGGAGTTTTAACAAGGAAATGTTATATTTAGAAACATGGAGTGTATCTATTGTAGACCTATTTGGTATACATTACAAACTTGTAAATAAAGAGTTTTTATACAATGTTTTAATTTTCTAATCCATTTATAACATAAAGAATTTCAAGTCTGTTTGGACAAATTTATTTTCAAACCATGTTCATTTTTCCCCTCTTTTTTTCTTTTCGTCTATTTTTCCTCTTTACTCCCATTTTGTTGCTCAATTTTGTTAAATTACATTTTCTAAACACATCTGTCTTTTTCTTTGGTTTCTCTTCTTCTTTTCTTTTGATTTTTCTACTCTTTTTCTTCTGAAAAATTCACCTGATGATGTTGTCAAGGTAACGTGCTATTGTTAAAGCTCAGCTGGACTGCAATACGCCACACCTCTAAAACTTTTTGTAAACAAGACTGAGTAGGGGAGGGTTAATTGTAAAATTCTTAAGAAAGCAAACTTACAAGTAACTTTTTTTCCTCTCTTCATTTATATTGCAGGATAGAAGCATTCGAATAATTACTTCTTGAATTTCGTTGTAATTTTTTTATACTTAATTAAAAGTTTATATTTTTTTAGGGACAACGATGTCAGTACTTACTACCTCTCCCACGAGATGGATTCGTTACCTTCTTGTTTGCGTGACCTTTCGTTCGAAGGAAGCTTTAAACATCTTACTACCATAAAAAATGCCTCCAAAAAGAACCAAGAAGGCGCCGGAAGACACAAAAATAGTCCGCTCTTCAAGATTCAAGACTATTCGCGTCCCTGAAAGGATATCCATTCGAAACTTTGTCGAGAAAAACAAGCTAGAATTTGCTCCTGGAAAAGGCTTTTACCAACTAAACAAACCAGAAACCATTCAGTTCCACAAAGAGATCGTAGTTAGACGTAAATCTGATGGAGTATTTGCAACTGGCGACGAGGTATGTCTTTAAACTTATGCTCTAGTAATTTCTGATTATATTCTTATGTTATTATACCTTGATCGATGCACATATATTCCTGCTTCAAGAATCGTCCACCGCATTACTTAGTGTAAACAGCGAACCTAAAAGCACTATAAACTTCATCAATCTTGTGTGAACGTCTCGAAGCTGAAAACGTTTGAGTCATGCACAAATAAGCATTAATGCAAATATATGTAGGTAGAAACGACATTAATATACTCTATCAGATTAGGAATATTTACGAATATCAGTTTTACTACAGGGTACATTTTTCTCATAGCTCGTACTGTGTCAGGTGTATCGTGTATTTGAGTAGAAACGTATTCTAGTGCTTTCAAGTTCTTAAAAGAATTTATTTGCATACCTTATCGGGTAGTTTAACTTCTGAAAATAAGTGAATGATAACGTTAAAGATTATAGGTTATAAACTATACATTCTAATAGCAGTAATTTCTTTTCAGAGGTCCTTTAAATCATATATATGCATCAATGTATGTCTCACTCGACTGAATTTATATACTATAAGCACACCCTATATATTTGTAGCTGCAGAAGATAGCTTCATATTATTCATAAATAGAATTGGTTTTTCATTTTTCATTTTATTTTTAGCTAAGGTCTGTACTGGGCATACCAAAAGAAACAGCCAAGTTCAAAATCGACAGTAAAAAGCTAGAGGATTTTGATGTCTTTGTACAATCAACTTCATATAACAGAATTCTTCTCCCTGATACTGACTTCCTGTATGATACTGGAACTGGTGATGATGGTGCGGCTAGTACATCGACAGCAGCTGCTGCAGTACCTTCAGAAAAAGAATCAAAGACTGCTGATGAGAGTGCTGGGGCAAAGAGGGGTAGAGGAAAGAGGAAGACAGCAGAAGAAGAGGTTAGAGACTGTTTATAATTGATGCATGGGGGTAGGCTGGGGGAAAATTTAAAGAAAAATGAAAAAAAGTTCACTGCCTCCCCATTCTCCTGAAGTTCTTAAGATGACCCCTTATGACCTTCCAAAAATTTCAAACCCCTCCCCTCAACACACACACACACACACACACACACACTTCCACCACTGCCAATAAGCTCCTTGCTAGAATATAAACAGTCTATTATAAGACATATTCATGAATGAATCTAGTAGACATACATTTAATAATTTTAGAGAAGTTGGGTTTATGTAAATTTGTGAACAATTAATTGACCAAGATGATGTGAACATACATTTAGTTAAAGACCCTTTCTGGTTCAAAGAGAGTTGAGTATCCTTTTTCCAGAAAATAAGGATAATTTTTGGAACTACAGTCTTGAAAATTAGTTATTAATTAGTCTTTCTCATCCTCAAAAGTTTAAGTTTGAATAATGCAAAGCCAAATGCACACCCTGTTTGCTGGTGCAATTATCTGGTGGGTTCTTACTGGCAGATAATCAATAACCAAGCCCTTGTGGCTGCTAAGCAGTTATTTCACTTCTATCTTTAGAAACCAAAAGAAGAAGAGAAAAAAAGTGAGGTTTCACCAAGTAAAAAAGCAAAACCAGCAGAAGGATCTTCCTCTTCAGCCTCAGCTTCAAGTTCTTCTGGAGACATTAAAGAGATTGTGTTTTCATTTGATACAACTGGATCCATGTATCCATGTCTTGCTCAGGTATTGTATCAATATTATTGTTTTTTGGTTGTTGCTTAATAGAAAGTTGATTTATGTATATCTCTGTTAAATCCATCTTTCCATTCATTCCTTTTTCCTACCATCCAATTTTCCATCGCATGCATCTCATTTATTCATTAATCTCTCTTCCTACCTTATTACCACCTCTAACCTCTCATCCCATCCTATCCTATCCTATCCCATCCCATCCTATCCTATCCTATCCTATTATATCCCATCCCATCCCATCCTATCCTATCCTATCCTATCCTATCCTATCCTATCCCATCCTATCCTATCCTAACCTAACCCATCCTATCCTATCCTATCCTATCCCATCCTAATCTATCCCATCCTATCCTATCCTATCCTATCCTATCCTATCCTATCCTCTCCTATCCTATCCTATCCTATCCTATCCTATCCTACCCCATCCCATCCCTAGTGCACTCTCCCATCCATTTACTCATTTATCCATCCATCCATCCATCACTGTTCCTTAAACTATGCTAGAGATTGAACAATCAAGTATTCATTATTTCTATCCATCAACGTACTAAGATTGTTCGCATTTCAATTTTCCATTCCATATTCCAACCTTAGGTGAGAAATAAGATTGAGCAGACTGTCAGCCGTCTGTTAGCCGAAGTCAAGGGAATTAGAATTTCCATCTTTGCCCATGGTGACTATCAAGACAAACCAGCCACCTATGACACCAAGTGGATTGACTTTACCTCAAACAAGAAAGACCTTGTTGACTTTGTGAAGAATGTATCATCGACATGTGGTTATGATTCTGATGAATGCTATGAACTTGTACTGAGGCAGGTACGTTTTTGACCGCATGGACCATAGTATCTTTTGCAGGCGTTATTAGTGTCGGACAAATTTCCCTCCCCACTAATGGGTTAGTGGGTAGGGAAATTTGACTGACACATAACGGCTGTGAAGGAGACTACCATGATTTCAGTCCTTTCAATGTGTGGGCCACAGAGAGAATGGACAGAAGGGGCTTTAGCCACCCTCCTCTCCCCTCCTCCCAATATTTTGCTATGTAGACATAAGATTTTTCTCTAAGGTAGGGACTTTGGGTACCCTTCCCTTCCTAAATGTTTTACAGTGTACAAAACGGATTTTGCACTGAAAATTTATCATTTAGAATCTAAATGAGATAATGATTGACACTGCAGGTACGAACGGAACTCTCCTGGACCCCAGGTTCTCAGCGTGCCTTGGTAATGATAGGTGACGCATGTCCCCACCCTCCTAACTACCATTATAACACACTCAAAATCAACTGGCGCGATGAGGCCAAGAAATTGTACGAAGAACTTGGGGTGAGAGTCTACGCCATCCAGTGCCTCAACTACTCAGCAGCTAATACCTTCTACAAACAGCTCTCAGAGTTATCGTGCGGGTGGCATCTGAAACTCGACCAATTCTCCACCATTGTCGACTTTCTCACTGCGATTTGCTATCGCGAGCAAGGCATGGAAAGCCTTCAGAGCTTCGAAGAGGAAGTCCGTGGCAGAGGCTCTGGAATGAATCGCAATTTGCACCAACTTTTTGACACCCTCGCTGGACGTAAGACAGCGTATAAAGCTTCATCAGCAGAAGCTACTGAGTTAGCCCCAGTCGATCCTTCACGCTTCCAAGTCCTAGACGTGAACGAACGCTGTGACATCAAAACCTTTGTCCAAAACAACAGCCTCATCTTCAAGACGGGTAAAGGCTTCTACGAGTTTACGAAACCGGAGAAAATTTCCGACAAGAAGGAGGTTGTGCTGGTGGATAAGGAAACAGGAGACATGTTTACTGGTCGCGAGGCGAGCGATATGATTGGTGCAGGCGGAACGGGGAGAATCAAGCCTTCTTCGTTTGAAAAATGGCGCGTGTTTGTCCAGAGTACGTCATACAACAGGGTGCTAATGCCAGGCACTGGTTTCCTGTACGAGGTGGATACAGACCACTAATTGCCGCTGAGAGGGAGAAACAGAGGGGAGACGTTTTCGTCTGAATGAAATTTAGGGTTTAGATTAGGCCGTCTTTTAATTGGTTTTTATAGTCACAATTAAATAATAATAATAATGATGATGATGATAATAATAATAACAATAATAATAATAATGATGATGATGATAATAATAATAACAATAATAATAATAATTTCATGTTTCTTTTAATTATTTTTTTAGAGCAAAATTCGCATGACTGTGAAAAAACTCACGTTAACAACGCGCGGTTTCTGTTTTCTTGACGGTACCACGTACAACAATCTAATTGGGTGATTCTGTAATCTCGTACGCTGTGTTTTTGTCAATTAATGTCGTCGTTTCCGTACCGTGACCGTGCCGTGATTTTTTTTCACAGTCAAACCAAACTCAGTAATTCATTCACGTCTGAGAAAATGGACACTAAAATCTTCACTTTTATCAGAAAACGTTTGCAATTTTAGGTAGCCTTTCCATGACTGTATTTCGTTTTTAAAACGTAAATTGAACTTTAACTGGTAAGCTAGCCTGTCGGAAGATGGTTTTATGACCAATTTGAGTTGTGATGGTTTCTTTTTAAAGTAGAGTTTAATCAAGTTCACAGGCACGGAAGTAAGAATTATCGTTAGATTATTAGAATATATATCATATTTAAATGAGCGAATAAAAAAGAAAATTTCGATAGAAAATGATGACTTCAATTCTGGTGGGACATCCCGGGGGCCGCTGACTGAACGAGACGACCAACTGGTGGACGTGGGCCTCCTGTGCTTTCCCGTTAGGATCTGGGTACTAGGGCGCCATGTTGGAGGAAAGAATGTCTTGTACAGAGCTAACAGAGCTTTTCATTGTTGCTTGAATTTTCTCTATGGAGGTAAGTAGGATACAGATTTTGTAAGCAGTATTCATGTAGGTATTTCTACATAAGGTTCTTCTGCAAATGTAGCTCTATAACTGTGAACCAAAACGTGCATTCTGGACTGATTCTGCTTCGTCTTGAAGACAGCTTGCCATTTTAAGTTCAGTATTAAACTGTAAGAATTTTCTATGTTTTCGTCAAATTATCTACATCAATAATTGACCTTTGCTCTTCTATTACAATTGCTTAGGAAGAACCTACTTTACTATCAATAATTTTATCTCAACTCCTTTCAAACACTGACTTATAATTCAGTCATACAAGGTTTAACATATAGCTCCAATGAAATCCTCTTTTAACTGTCCTGTACTGTTGTAGGAGTTTAGAATTTGTAGAATTCTAGGTCTAAAAAATACGACAAACTCACAAATAAGTCAAAGAAAATAAAGAAAGTGTTAATTTGAACTCTGACATTTAAGAAGCAAAGTTGCAGCCAATTTAGACGTCAAAGCCTCTTGGAGTTCCTGCCAGATTTACACTTATCACCTGGAGTTATTCGATCACTTTAGCCTTAAAAGTCGTTACAATCTTTTTAGAGTTGCATCCGAGCCAGTGAAGATCTAGCTTTTCTTATTCCATCTTTCTTCACTTTTAGGATAGTCACGAGTCTCGAAAAATTTTACGTTCAGTAAGTAGTGGGGTTTTTGTAAAGTGACATAACTTACTCGAGGGCTGGTGGGTGGGGGAAGATATGGCTTGAAGAAAGGGAGAAGAGACTGATTGAAGAACTGAGACAGACAGTCAATAGCTGTTATTACAGTTGCATGCAAATGAGAGAACCTTTTTGTTGGAAAAATCATCCAAGCGAGGCTATCGGGTCGATACAATGCTTAACGGGTCATTAGCATCTCATTTGCATGCAACCGTAATAACAGCTATTGCGCTATTCCATTCGAGCATTCTGATAGGGTGGCGAAAGTTTTCGCACATTTTTATTGGTTCAGACTTAAAGCCATTCCACAGTCACGGTATTTAACAGATTCTCATACAAAATGTACCTCCCTGGACTGAGGTTTTACTTTTTTATCATTTACATAGACAAAGTTTTTGTAAGCGCACATAAAAACGGTCAAAGTTCAATAAGTTTTGTCTCTTTTACTGGTATTAATTCAATAACGTCATATGCATAACTAGGAGATATGCAAGGAGAAAGGGGGTCTATAGAAATTTATGCAAATATATTGTCATCGGACATTGGTGATGTATGTAGGAAAGTGGGAAGGTCAGAACAAATTGTGCATCAAAAAGGGGGGTCAGGAAAAACCAAACATGGCACATCTACTGTTGCACCAGCCCTCCTCCCCCCCCCCTATTAATAATGACCGGTCCCTTACGTTATTTTATATTTTCTTATGTGTGTTTTACGTTTAAATTTATGGTTCAGATACTCCATAGTTACTGTTGCTATGTCCCACAAGCCCAACGAAGTCTGCTAGAAAACTGCACACCTGAGATTCTGATCGCAAACAGATTTGTACATTTTGTTGGGATTTTTAACAGTCTACAGAAATATGATAATCAAATTCAAGTAATGCAAGAAGCCTTTGTGAAAACAGGCAGTTTATGATGCTGTTTGTGGGACAAGATGTATTCCACTGGGAAAACCAGTGCTACTGTGATTGGTTGGCTATTGTTTGAGCCGGAACCATCAATTGTTTGTTATCTTAAAAACCTATAATTATCATTTGAATGAAGTAATAGAGGGTGATAGATTGGTTGAAGATTAAATAGCTGAAACTTTTATTCTTGGCTAAGAATCAGTCGTTTTCTGTGAGGGTTTCTTTATTTTGGTACGATAATTTTGAAAATAGATAACTGTAGAAGCGTAGTAAATCGTAATTGAATCATCGCAAAAGCAACATCAGCTATCAGCATCAACTGTGGCAAAAACAATTAGCCTTCGAAAGAAGATGGAAAGCTCAAGATTGATTAGTGGTTACCGCGATAAAATGTAACGTATCATCACCATCGTCATCCATCATTCCTCGACCATCACCGTCACCACCACCACCATATAATATCACAATCATTCTCACCACCACCACTATCGTTATCATCTGGTCATCACCATTACCATATCACTATTACTATCATTACCATCACCACCACCACCATCATCATCTGGTCATCACCATTACCATATCACTATTACTATCATTACCATCACCACCACCACCACCATCATCATCTGGTCATCACCATTACCATATCACTATTACTATCATTACCATCACCACCACCACCACCATCATCATCTGGTCATCACCATTACCATATCACTATTACTATCATTACCATCACCACCACCACCACCATCATCATCTGGTCATCACCATTACCATATCACTATTACTATCATTACCATCACCACCACCACC